>PVJI01000674.1:191852-235506 GCA_004026765.1 Micronycteris hirsuta
CCCCCCCCCCCCCCCCCCCCCCCCCCCCCCCCCCCCCCCCCCCCCCCCCCCCCCCCCCCCCCCCCCCCCCCCCCCCCCCCCCCCCCCCCCCCCCCCCCGCTCTGGGTGGTTCCACATGTCTGACCCTCCGGTGTCTCCTCCCCCCTCCCCACTCTCCTGATGGTGAGTCTGCCTTTCCCTGGGCACGCCTACCTGTGGGTCACCCTGCTCCTGTCTCTCCGCCTGTCTGTCTGTCTGACTCTCCTGCGTTGCTGTCCCGATTCTGTCCTTTCTGTGGGTCTCTCCCTCACTCTGTCTCTGTTCATCCCTCTGTCTTTCTGGCTCTCGGTCACTTTCTCTCTCCATGTCTTTCTGTCTCTGTGATTTCTAGTCTTCCCAACTCTTACTCCCCCTGCCTCCCCCACACCACACAGCGCCCCCCCGCCCCCAGCCCTGAGAACTCTCCACCAGGTGTAGACGACAGTAACCTCTCAGGACTGGGCGGCACTGTCTTGGGCTGTACACTTGGGTGAAGCCCTCCGAGCCCCTCTGCCCCCTCCCTTTACCCTGACTGGAGGGTGGTGCCCCCTTCAAACCCGCCCTCACTGGGCACCCTCAGGGCCTGTCCGGGGCCAACCGGAAGGGAGCTGTCCGTTCAGCATCGCAGCCCGCCGGGTCCACTCTGCGGAGCCAGAACCACAGCTGGCATCTTTGGTGCCGGGTGGAAAAGGAGGGGCGCTGGCGGGGCCCTGCACCCCCCTGGGGAAGGGGACACGCCCATTCTCGGGGTGAATATAATTGGGCTCTTCATGGTGTACCCACAGAAAGCCTCAGAGTAGGTACATGGGTCCCGCGTCCCAGCAGGGCCTCACAATCCTGCAAGCCCAATACGGCCACCGCCCACTCAACCAAGATGATGCTGGGCCCAGGAGGCAGGGTGACTCGCCCAAAGCTCCTCGAGCTCAGTCCCAGGTGTTCTGTGTTCTTTCCACCATGCCAGCGGGTCCCCAAGTCTAGGCGGCTCAGGGACCCACATGCCACCAGAAACACACTCCACTCAGGAAAAGCACACAGCTGCCCACAGCACTCCTCCAAGGGGCACACGAGCATGTGGACAAGGGTTTAGACAGGCAAGACACTCCCTAACCGCAGTTCATACGGGACGCTTTGAGGCTGAGTTAGCATGGAACCGGGAAGCGCACTGGCATAGAAACAGCACACAGGATGGAAGCACTCCGGCCTGGTCGGAGCGGGCAGCTCCTGGGAGCAAGGTCCTCCTATGGCCAGCGTGGAGCATGGGGCCATCTGATGGCCTGATTCTTCCAGAGAGGCCGTGATGGAGCACAGAGAACCCCTGGACAGGCAGCAGGGAGAGCCTGGGGCGGGGTTGGAGGGGCATAGGTCAAAAACACATCTAACTCATTCCTCCTCCCAGGAGGCTGAAAGGGCGGGGGGTGGGGGCTCAAAGAGGATTTTGGTCTGACTTGTCAATTTTATTTCTTTACAAGCAGAATCTATTCAGGTATTGCAGGTGCTGTTAAAGTTAGTTTCATCCCTGGCTGGTGCGGCTCAGTGGATTGAGCACTAACCTACCAACCAAAGGGTTGAAGGTTCAATTCCCAGTCAGGGAACATGCCTGGGTTGCGGGCCTGGTCCCCAGTAGGGGGGCACATGAGGCAACCACACATTGATGTTTCTCTCCCTCTCTTTCTCCCTCCCTTCCCCTCTCTCCAAAAAATAAATAAATAAAATCTTTAAAAAATTTTAAAGAATTTCTTTAAAAAAAAAGTTAGTTTCAAAGAGGAGGCAGGGGTGTCCAGCACAGCACAGTGCTGGGGGCCAGAGGGTGTAAGACTGGGCAGAGCCAGCTCCCGGGACAGGCAGCCAACCCTGAGCTCAGAAGGGAAAGCAGGGAGCGGCCTGGACCGGTGGGCACCCCTGGGTGCTGGGAGAGGCCAGGAAGGAGGGGACTCTGTCTAACCCTGCCAGCACCTGCCACCTGGGCAACAGCACAGCTGCACATCCTGACCTTCCAGAACCTCCAACCAGGGCGACCTCACAGGCCCGGAACCTGGGGCCACACGGCTGCTCTGGTTCCTCTCTGCCTTGAGTCTGAAATTCTCCCAGGAAAGGGAGCTGTAGGTTCATTACAGAGGACCAAGCTCACGGACAAGTGCCAGGGGGCTTCCTTGTCACCTCAGCATGGGGGGCAAGATGCTGGCGGTGACTCAGGGAGTGCGTGCAGGCATCAGCTCTGCAGAGACGTGGGCCAGGACCAGGGGCTGGGACTGAGGCCAGGGCTCTCAGAGGCCTCAGCTGTGTCCAGGGAACACGAGTCCACCTGGAAAGTGAGGGGCTGTGTCCTATGGCTTCGGATGGGGACACAGCTCAGTATCAGATGGCCTCGGAGATTCTGCAGGTTGGTTTCTCCAGGTTCTTTCCAGAAGGCAGGGCCTCACGAAGCCAGGGCTGGAGAGCGAAGCCTGCCCTGCGGTCTGGCTGTGCTTCCGAGGGCACTGGCCAGCGGCTGGGAAGTTGAGACAGGAGGCTGTGTTTTCAGAGCCGGCAAGGCTGAAAGGTCATGTCTCATCGTAGAGGGAAGAGATGGGGACCCAGGGCCACCGTGGCCATCTCTCCTCAGACCCAGCTCAAGCCTTCAGGATGCCCTTCCAGGGCCTCGGGCACACCCAGCCTTCCCCCACCTCACCAGCGGCCTCCTCGTCCTTCCCCACCCCGGCTTCAGGAAGTCGTTTTGAAACAAACCTCTGTCACGATGTGGGCTGATGCCCTCTCCCTCTCCCCTTCGCGCACAGTGTGCAATATGCAGAAATGCACATGAGTTGGAGGTTTAGATGCCAGGTGAGCAGGAGTCAGAAGAAGGCACCAGATCAGCTCCCAGCCGCATGGTGACAATGAGACCAGCGCCCATCCTTCCAATGGACCCCCAAGTCCAGCCAGCCCAGGCAGACACCCTGGTCAGCCTCACTTGTACAGAGAGGGCGAGTGGCCCACCCAAAGTCACACAGCATGCCAGGTCGGGAGCCTGGTCATAAGCCCAGGCTTCTGTTGGGAGCCTCAGGGGGACAGGGCTCCATCCAGACCTGGGAGGGCAGGGGGCCCACAGACAGACCCTGGGAGCTGCTGCTAACTGCTCCCCAACGGGTGCAGCTTCTCACCACCCAGGCTGCCTCTCTGTCTCAGGTCAGAGTTCCCTTGAACAGCGCCAGGAGCCCAGCCAGGCGACTCTGTTGTACAAGCCACCTTTCTCAGGGCAGGAAATGGCTGACAGGGCCGCAGCAGTTCAGACGCCCCGGCCTGGACCAGGCACTCACCTCCAGCCAGGTATCGGGCTGAGCACCTGTCCTGAAATGCCTCGTTCAACCCTCAGAACAAGCTTCGGGGGACACTGTCATTGTCACCCCAACCAGACGGGGAAACTCCGGCCCCGGACGTTAGAGCATTCGGTAGCAGGGGCGAGGCCTCTGCAAATGCGTGAGAGCCACCGGCCTGGGAAGGACGCTGGGGGACATGTGTGTGTGTGTAGAGGGGGGGCAGTGCCTATCTTCCCAAGGAAATGCAAGAGCTCAGCCCCACAGGACCCTCAGGGGAAGGCGGTGGGAGCTTTTCCTACACGGGAAGAGGAAGCTGCGATCAATCTCGAGGGGACTCCGAGCCACGGAGGCTGACTCTTCACCCTGGTCACCGAGTCCCAGTGAAGCCACAGTGGGCGTGAGCAGACAGGCGGCCACAGCACAGGAGGCCATCCGCGGCTCAAATCAGGGATGGCTTCGGCAGAGACGCCCTGGCTGTAGGTCACTGGACCCAATTGTGGCTACATTTCCCAGCGCCCTCCCGTAGCCAGCGCCCACTGGGTGGCCGCCGTGCTGTCCAGTGCTGATGGTGAAGAAGCTGGTGGGCCATGTGGGCCTGGGCACCTGTGGCCACTCTCTGTGGAGGGCAGCACCGGTGGCAGAGCAGGAAGGGCCTGGGCTGGGTGACGTTGACCAGCGGCCATTCCCCCTGCGGGTACAGCAGCTGGTCTTTGGGTCGGAGGCTGCGCTTTGCACAGAAGAGGCAGCTCCGATGGCTCAGGAAAACTGGGCAGCGCAAGGGCCAGCAATGCCCTGCAAAGAGGGAGCTGGGCTCAGGGGTGTCTGGGCCCGGCTCTGACAGCCATCACAGCTGAGGTTTCAGCTGTGTCCTTCCCTAACACCAGGTGGAGGGCGGGGCCAGCCCTGTCAAACAGTGTCCTCACCAAAAGGCTGAGAAGACTCCCTGCCAGGGTGCCCATTGTCCCTCAGCTTGGGCCCAGCTAGTGTGACAAGGACCCGCAGCCCCTCCTCAGCGTGGGGACGGGTCAGCACTCTGGCTACACAAAGAACAGAGAGACCCTCTGTCGCTGGGGGAGGTTCTCTTTCTGCCCGAGGCTGGTCTTGAGGTCTCTGAAAGAGCAAGAGGCCAGGGTGGATGAAGCCCGGGTGGCCCAGCCCCCCAGAAGATGGGTGCGGAGTGTGGTCAGTGATGCACATGGTCCCCCCAGACAGGTGCAGGCGTCACCTGGGACGTGGAACCCACAGGGCCTGAAGGGAGGGGTGAAGGAGGGGCACACGTGGTGGGCAGAGCTCTGGAGAGATTCAGGTTGGCTACAGTGAGGACACTGGGGCTACCTGCCCCAGGGCGCAGGGAAGGGTGGGCAGGGACACAGTTCCTAGTCAGAGGGGCCACAGGGTGGAAGTGGGGGCTGAGTGCAAAGATGAAGCTGGTCATGGGGCGGCTGGACGGAGCAGACTGTTCCTGGGGACAGTGAGCCCGGCTTCCTCGCGCCCCGGGTCACCTGGCCGCTCCCCCACATCCAAAATGTTCCCAACAACCACTAGTGTTCTGCCAGGAAGGGGAGAGCCACAGCTTGGGAGGCAGGGGGGAGGGGGAGGCGCAGCCCCTCCCCCATCGCAACCCCGCTGCTCAGAGGTGGTGGCTTCTGCGACCAGAGCGGGTGGCCGTGTCGCAGAGGGTGGTGCTCGAGCCCCCTGCGTTGCGGCGAGGGACAGAGACTCGAGGTGCCGCTTCATGGGGTCCGGCTCCGGTGCCCGCCCCCCCCCCCGACCCCGCTCTTGCTCAGCACCGGCGGCAGCCTTCCCAGGCGTTCCTAGGTGCAGGGGGGCACAGCTCCGCCGGCCCTAGCCTGTGGCTCCCACAAAGGGTCCCACCCGCTTCCCTCTCCTTCTGCGAAGGTGCGGTCAGATCAGTGTCTGCCGGCGCCCCGGGGGGCCTGTGCGCACCAGCAAGCACACTCACCAGGAGCAGGGCTGGTGCCAGCGCCCGGGGAGCCACCCTGCTGCAGTAGAGTCAGGCCTAGCACCCAGGCACCCGGAGGGGCAATGCACCCCGGTGCCCAAGGACCCCACCCACAACACTACCCCGGTGCCCCCCAGCTGGGCCAATGCCTGCTGGGCCCGCAGCACAGTCCCAAAGGGACACCGAGTCGTTCCTGCCGGTTTGGCCCGGCCGCGCCCTGCGTCCTTGCCATGCGCGGGTCCGAGATGGGAAAACAGAGTTCGCCACCGGTCCCAGCAGGAGGCGAGGCTGGACAACGGCCCCGGCTGGGACTTGCCACGGTTTGCGGAAGCCCAGGGCGAGGGCGCCTACCGGACACGGTGCTGGCCATGGTGCTGGCTGCGGTGGGGGCTGCGGAGGCCAGAGAGGCGCGGGCGGCGGCTGGAGCTGCAGTCGGCGAATGCTGCAGTGCCGGGGAGGGGAGGGAGCGAGCGGGGGAGGGAGAGAGAGAGCGAGCGAGCCTGGCGGTGGCCGGGGCTGCGGGCGTCAGAGGGAGGAGGGAGCGCAGGGACCAGCCCTGACGCAGGGCGGAGCGCTGCAGCCAGGCGCCCATCCTCTCGCTGCTTTCAGCGAGGAGGGGCTGTGCCTCCCACCTGGCTTTGTGCGGGCTCGGGTGGGGGATGGAGAGGCCCCGTTCGCTGGGTGGGCGCTGCAGGAGGGTGGGGGCAGAGCGTCCTTCCCTGAAGCCCCCGCAGGCTGCAGGCCCCTCCTGTGTGCCTAGCTCTGTGCCGAAGGGAAAGCGTGTCGTGGCCGTGAGTGGGGGCTGGCGTGGAGCACGGTGGAGAGGCATTCCAGAGGGCGAGCAGACTCTTAGGCAGAGAAGAGGGCACGCGGGGTGGTGACCACGAGCCTGAGACAAGGGCGTCCAAGCAGGACAGAGGCGGGTCCAAACGCAGCTCTGACAGCCCTTCGCTGCGCCACCGAGGGTGAGTCTGACCCCTCCAGGCCTCCAGTTCCTGTGGGGTCGAGGACAGATGTGCACGCCTGGTGAGCAGGGGGGTGGGGCGTTCTGCCTCCCCCTCCTCTGGGCTCAGGGTCCTGGTCGATTCTCGCAAAGGGAGAGGCTGGCAGAGGTGATGGGCCCTTTTCTGCAGTGAGCACCTCGCCTCGCTTTGGGAAGAGAGAACCAGGCAGGCAGACTGTTGTTCCCAATTAGGGACGGAGCCCCTGGGGCTGAGAGCAGCACTCACTCCACCAGCAATCGAGTCCCAGGGCAGGAATGGAGCTGTGGGAAACCTCGGGGGCCTGCAGGAAGAGGAGGCTCAGAGCAGTGAAAGGCAAGGACGAACCTGAGGGTCAGAGGTGGCACGAGGAGGCCCAGCAGGTGTGCACGCCCGGCGAGCGTGTGAAGGGTTCATATCCGTCCTGTGGGCCACACGGTGCCCGGCCCACGTGGGTGTGCTGCGAAGCCCACCGGAGCAGACGCACACCCTGTGCGCTGGGCAGGGCTTGCTCTGGCCAGCCTCAGTTTCCCTTTCCTCTCATGCCTCAGGGTGCGGCACAGCGGCATTCTGTGTTACAATTTACAGGAGGCTGGGGGGTTCCTGGGCAGGATGTGCCACCAGGCAGCTCAGGCACCAGCTCAGGGGCTTGGGGTCCCCATGTCCAGTCTCTGGGTCCTGGCCATCCCTTCCGTGGCTCCTGGGGTGATGAACACTTCTGCTCTGAGAAGATGGAGGGCGTGGGGGTGAAGAGGACGACTCCGGGCTCTGAGACTTGCTGGCTGCTGGCTCGGGGCAACCTACCAACCATCTGTGCTTTCCTTCCTCATCTGTAAAGCGTGGACCACAGAAGAACTTATCTCAGCCCCGGCTAGTGTGGCTCTGTGGACTGAGCGCTGGCCTGCGACCTAGAGGTTGCTGGTGTGATTTCCAGTCAGGGCACGTGCCTGAGTTGCAGGCCAAGTCCCCAGGTGGGGTGTATATGAGAGGCAACTGATCAATGTTTCTCTTTCTCTCTACCCCTCTCTCTAAAATAAATAAATATATAAAATCTTTTTAAAAAAATAACTTGCCCTGGCTGGTGTAGCTCAGTGGATTGAGTGCGGGCTGTGAACCAAAGGGTCGCCGGTTCGATTCCCAATCAGGGCATATGCCTGGGTTGCAGGCCAGGTCCCCACTGGGGGTCACGTGACAGGCAACCACATATTGATGTTTCTCTCCTTCTCTTTCTCCCGCCCTTACCTTCTGTCTTAAAATAAATAAATAAAATCTTTAAAACAAAAAAAAGAAGAACTTATCTCAGAGGTCATCAGGACAAACATACCAGAGCCTGCATGGATGGTTCTGAAGCCCATGGCTGGAGAGCCGTCAGCAAGTGTCCCATCTTCTGCATGCTCCCCACTCAGAGGCCAAGGTGCACAGGCACTCTCCAGTGCCCTCACAGGAACAGGCAGGTGGGGGTGGATGCCAGCTCGTGTCATGGGCTTCCCCAAGCAAGATTTCATGCAGCAGCATGTACACACACCCGCGGGGAAACATCGGGCGGTGAAATGAGCCCACCAGCAGCTCTGGAACCAGCACAGCCAGCTGCCTACCGACCGTCACTGCGCATTGATTCCTTCCTGGTGTCTTTGAAACGTGCTGGGGGCGCCTAGACAAGGACCCCCTGTTGACTACCAGCTGGTGTGAGGTGCTGGGGATTCAGAGCAGCCCCGTCCTGACCAGGGCGGGTCATGGACCTGAAAAGAGCCTGAATCCAGGGGACAGTGAAGAGAGGGGCTGATGAAGTTTCCAGCAGCTGGGTCATAGCAAGGGGCAGCATTGACAGATTTTAAGGGAAGTGATTGGCTTAGACGCAAGTCTTAAAAAGATCACCAGGCCCTGGCCAGATGGCTCAGAAGCTTGGAGAGTCTTCTGGCGCAACAACAGGCTGTGGGTTCAATCCCTGATCTAATCCCTGGCCTGATCCTTGGTCAAGGCGCGTACCAGAGGCAACTGATGTTTCTCTCTCTTTCCCTTCCTCTCTCTCTAAGATCAATTTTAAAAGGTCCTCAGGTGAGTATTTAATCAATCAATCAATCAATCAATCAATCAAGCTTGATGTACCTTGGGTGTGCAGGCAGCCGAGGTGGCTTGGCCCCAGAGGGGTAGTGGAGTGGAGACCATGGTGGGGATGACGGGCGGACCCCAGGTTCCTGCCAGCGAGCGAGGCAGTGCCGGTTCCCGGACCCAGCGCACGGGTAGCGCGGAACCCCGGGCTGGAGAACAGTTTCCGCTGGGAGCACCGCCGCGCGGACCGGAAGTGGGGGCAGAAGTGACGTTGGGTGACGACTGCGCGCCTCAGCCCGCGAAGTCCGAACTGGCTGACGGCGGAGGTCTTGCTGGTGGTACCTCGGACGGACTGGGGTGAATTCCTGGGACGCTCGGTCGTGGAAGGCTCCCCGCGGAGACAAGGGGGCCGAGAATCGCGGAGATCCTGGAACTGGTACTTTGACCCGCGCGGTGGCGTCCGAAACTACAGCTCCCGGCAGGCCTCGCGCCGCCCTCGGCCCCACGCCCAGGCGATTTGGCCGCGCTGCGTTCTGGGGCCGGTGGTTTTTCCGCGTTCGTGGGCCTTGGAAGCTTCACTTTGCGGAATCGGTCCCTTAGCGGTCGTTCCTTGTTGCCCCGCTCTGCATCGAGGGCGGGCACTCAGTGTTTAGGGGAATGGCCTGTGAGTTCCGGCGAACAGGCGAAACTGAGACCTAGGGACGCTGAGTGATTTGCAGGGGACCGCACGGATTCGCCCCCCAGATAAGAGCAGGCACACGTGCCCTTTCGCTACACCTGGTTGCCCACCTGGGAGAGATGGGTCACAGCCTCCAGCCAGGGGAGCAGAGGGTTGGGAGATGCAGGGGCCGGAGCTTCCGACCGGCCCAGGCTGGGATGGAACCTGCCTCTCGAGTCTGGTGGGAGGAAGCGACTTATTGGGGGGGGGGGCGCATGCAGCTGTGCCCTCCTTTGGCTCCTGTGGTCGCTGTGAGCCTGGCGACCTCTCCCAGGGTTGGATGGAGTTGGGGGTGGGGGCGCAGAGGAACAGGCAGGGCCGATGTTAGCTTTTTTATCTCCCAGCTCCTTGGGATAGGCTGTTACAGGCCCGCCTTGGGACCCTGTCCATGGGAGGGACTACCTGAGGTGACTGTAGTGGCTTGGCCTCCGGAAAGCCTGGCAACAAACGGTCTCGTCCCCATATCTGTGCTGCAGGAGTTCCCTGGAGAGCCGCACCCTGTCCAGGTGCCTCGGGCTGGCGTCGCCCACCTGGAGTGGCGGGGCGCTGAGACACAGAGGACATTTTGTCTCACACGCTCACCCAGCCTGCTCTTCAGCCGCCCTCTGAGCCCTCCCAAGAACCAGCTGCCATGCCCAAGATCACCCTGAACGGTGTGACGGTGGACTTTCCTTTCCAGCCCTACAAATGCCAGGAGGAGTACATGACCAAGGTCCTGGAGTGTCTGCAGAAGGTGAAGCTTGTGCCTGGGGGATGGGTCAGGGTGGACAGAGCTTTGATGAAGACCCCTTACTGCATCTTCCTGTTCCCTGGGACCCGGTCCTGCTGGGTGGGCGGCCCCCTTCTGCACGTGGGATTCAGTCGTCGGTCAGGCCGAGGGTGTAGGTGGAGTAAGAGAGATGAACAATGACCAAAAAAAAGTAATTCAGATAGCGGTGAGCGCTGGGACAAAAGACAGAAAGTAAACCCTGGGAGGAGGTGGCGTTTGAGCTGAAGCCTAGTGACAAGGAGCAGCCAGCCATGTGAGGGTTCAGAGAACATATAGAGGGACAGCCGGTGCCCAGCCCTCATGGTGGATGGTCTTTACACCCCCGGGGGTGTGCCGGGGGGTGAAAGGGGTACAGGCTCCTTCCTGCGGGGCTGCTTAGGCCCACTCTCGTTCCCTGCTCAGGCCACCCCACGCACCAGGGCTGAACACAGCCAGGCTCGTGGCTGCTGCTGTGGGCACAGACCCTGCAGCCAGGAGCCGGGCACAGCCTCGCCCTCCTGCCTGCCAGGCCAGCGTCCATCTGAGAGCTGGGTATGCCCTCGGGTTCCACCCGACTGTGTGGCAGCCTGGACCCGGAACCGCAGAACAAGCTCCTATTTTGAGACTTGGCACCTAATTAGTCATCTTACTATTTATATCAGGCTGGGAAATACTCTGCAAATTGTTTGCTAATGAGGGCTGAATTAGGCCGCAGCTTTGGCTGGAGATGGACGTCCTCCTCCTGTGTGCCGCCCACTGTTGCTGGGCCTCTTGCCGTCTGGTGGGGGCCTCGACCCAGCAGAGCTGTGGGCTTACGGTGCAGTGCGGCCCACAGCGCCTCACCCCTGCTCCCTGTGCAGAAGGTGAATGGCGTCCTGGAGAGCCCCACGGGCACCGGGAAGACACTCTGCCTGCTCTGCAGCACGCTGGCCTGGCGGGAGCACCTGCGCGACACCATCTCGGCCCGCAAGATCGCAGAGCGGGCCCCAGGGGAGCTCTTCCCCGACCACCCCTTGTCGTCCTGGGGGAATGCTGCCTCAGAGGGAGACGCCACAGGTCAGCCCTGCCCTATCCTCCCCCAGGGGTGTGGGCACACGCGGAAGGGGAGGGGCGGGCGGGCGAGGCCTGAAGCAGGGCAAGCAGGCGGTGCTGTGGCTGCCGTGTCACCTCTCACCATCCTGGCTGCAAACCAGGGCCTGAGGTCTGAGCTTCACAGCTGAACTAGGACGCTGCAGATACCCCGCCCCCATCCCGTTCTGGTCCCAGGGTCGGGCATCCGGCGCTCGGCCGTCTGAGGGGCTGAGTTAGCCGAGCGCCCCTGGGTAATGGCACACGAGGACACAGGGACGCGCTCACACAGAGCTACAACCGTCCTGCTTCCTTGTGCCTGGGCAGCTTGCTACTCGGACATCCCGAAGATCATTTATGCCTCCAGGACCCACTCGCAGCTCACGCAGGTCATCAGGGAGCTTCGGAACACGTCCTACCGGTGGGTCAGGCGGCGTTCCCTGCCTCAGAGTTACTTGGGCGTGGTCTCCACATGGTGGCTGATGGGCCTGTGCCTGGACCCCAGCCCGAGGGCCCGCTGTGCCCCGTGCATGGCCGGGCTGTCTCCACTGCCTGCTGCTTGGGAGGAGGCAGCTTCAAGTTGACGTGCTGACCTGGCTCGCACCCTGAGCCCCTCGTGGGCCCTGTGGTGTTGGCTGCGGTGTGGGTCCGCACAGCCACACGTGTGAGCGGGAAGCTGGCTCTGCCCCAGGCCCATTGGCAGGGCTGCAGGGCCCTGGCACTCTGCCTGGCCTCCCTGTGAGCCAGTGCGGAACGGCGGGCCTTCCTGGACTCTGCCCAGTCCTTCTTCCCCGCTGCCCCGTCCCCGCCTGGGCTCCTTGCTCACCCGGGGCCAGGCCTCAGAGGAAGCCCCTCTCAGCCCTGGGGGTGTTCTGGCCATGGCCACTCCCCCCAGCTGCACCCCATGAACCAAGTGTCCGGTGCCCCCTGCGTGTCCCCATGCAGCCCTTGCTGTGGGGTGGCACCACCCTGCGGTTCTTGGTCCCCATGGCTGTCCCCCACAGTCCCAGGGTGAGCGTGCTGGGCTCCCGGGAGCAGCTGTGCATCCACCCCGAGGTGAGGAAGCAGGAGAGCAACCACCTGCAGGTGGGTCCCTGGGCGCCGCTTGTCCTTGGGCGGGGACAGCTCTCAGAGCCCCTGGGTGCATCCCTGGTGGGGAACAGTGGGTGAAGGGCTGGCTGGGGGCAGGGGCGGGGCAATGTCCACAGCGTCCAGTGGGCCCACTGGCCAGCCCAGCGCTCTGCCCTTCCTTGGCTGCCACACCAGCTGGGACCACACGTCCTTCCTCCCCAGACCCACCTGTGCCGCAAGAAGGTGGCGAGCCGCTCCTGTCACTTCTACAACAACGTGGATGGTGAGGGGCTCGTGGGGCCGCCGCCGGGCGTCAGCACGCAGCGGCTGGGAGTCGGGTGGGTGCAGGGGGGGGGCCTGGCTCAAGGTCTCTCGACCCAATGGCTGTTGCCCCTTGGGCTGTGCCCCTTGGGACTCTCAGCGGGGCGAGGCAGGTCTGTGCTAGACAGCGTGCAGTGGGCCCACGGAGGGCCTGGGGCAGCCCTCTCAGGAAGGCCTGCTGGCCAGGCTGGCTCCCCGTGTGGCGAGCTCGGCTTTCGGGAGGGCCCCCCGCCCCTGACACGAGGGGCTGCCTCGGCCTGAACTGCTGGCAGCCAACGTGGTCCGTGCTGAGCGTGCACTTCCCTCTGAGAGTCTGCATCTTGGTGCCTGTTGGGCAGGCGCGCCCACGGGACTGGCCCCAGGTCAGCTGGACGTTGTGGTGGAGAGACATCTCCAGGGTGTGGCCTGTGCACTTTCCTGTCTGTGCTCTGTGGTTCGGGGGCTCGAGGTCCCCTCTGTCCCCTCCCTCAGGGCTGGGACTGAGAGAGACCCTGACCCAGGGTGACGTGGGCTCTGCAGGACTCCCTGGCACGGGCGGCCCACAGGCTGCTGCCTGCCTGCGTTTGCTATGCCCGGTGTGCGGGCCTGTGTGGCCGGGGCGTCAGGACAGCAGAGTGCTCCCCAGACCTGGGCTAGGGCCCCCCTCCCAGCGCAAGGCGTCCCTGTGCTGTACCCCTTGGAGGGACGGGTGGGGTGTGTGCTGGACCGGGGCGTGGGCTCAGGCCCCCTCTGGCATCTGCTGCTCAGCTGGGCTCCTGGGACTTGCTCTGTGCCCCGTCTGGTTTGCTCTGGTGGCACCAAGGACGCTCGGCACAGCAGGGCAGGGTGTGTGGCCCGGCCCGAGAGCACGGGCGGCCTCAGGCGGCATCCTGTCTGCACCGGTCCTGCAGGTGCTGGTGGCGCTGAAGGCGTTCTGACCCCCGCGCTTCACGCGCCCCCCGCTCTCAGCCCTCCCACCTCTGTCCAGCCTGGGCTCAGGCCCGGCCCTGAGGGAGGGCCTCAGGCAGGCTGCCCCTCTGCCCACTTTATAGGAGCCAGTCCGCCCTGGGCGTCCCCTGGGGTTGGGGACTCAGAGGGCCGGAGGGCATGGCTCACTCCTGCCTGTACCCCCAGAGAAGAGTCTGGAGCAGGACCTGGCCACCCCCATCCTGGACATCGAGGACCTGGTCAGGAGTGGGAACAAGCACAAGTAGGTGCCCCCGTGAAGCCGTGCTGGCACGTCCTTCCGGGCCGGTCCTCCCCCCACCTGCGGGTGTGCAGGGTTCTTTCCTGTTTTAGTCACAAAACCGACGGGCATTCGGTTTGAAAAGCGTGAGCAGCTCTGAGACACAGAGTAAGAGGTGGGGCTGCCCCCACCCCATGCCCCGTGGCCTGGCTTTCGGGGACCAGTGGGTGCTGTGTTGACCCCCTCAGCGCTCCACTTCCCATTCCGCACTCCCCGCCCCCAGCACAGGGCTGAGTGGGCTCGTTCTCGTAGGCTTTTAAGTAGGTGACCCACTCCCAGGGGTGAGCACGTGTCCCCCCGACCCCTGCGGTGTCCGCCAGAGGACACAGCGCCTGGCCTGGCCGCAGCATGTTGGCAGGGTCACCGCCTCGTGTCCTGGACACCTGCCCTGCCTGGGCCCGTGTGCGGCTCACACCCACTCGCCGTGCCCAGGCTGTGCCCGTACTACCTCGCCCGGAACCTGAAGCAGCAGGCCGACATCATCTTCATGCCCTACAACTACTTGCTGGACGCCAAGGTGAGGTCCCAGCCTCTCAGGACGACTCCTGGCCCGGGGCGCCCCTGGGCTTGCAAGGGGTGTCGGAGCCTCTGCGGGGTTCAGGTCCTGGGGTTCAGGACTCCCTCTGAGTGGCAGACGTGTGGGTGCCCCGGCATCCCTCGCTGGGCGGGGCTCCCTGAGGCCAGCTCGGGGCGGGCAGCGGGGGCAGTGAGGGGACCGTGGGACAGCCTGGCCGGCCCCGCCCTTGTCCAGCAGCCCCGCTGCATCCCCGGAGCGTCAGCACGCTCGGCCTTTGGAACGCTGCCCCTCCTGTTTTAACATAGCGGCGTCACGCTCCCTGAGTCCAGCAGCTTGAGCCTCGTGTCAGGAAAGCACCGTGGACGTCCCCTGCCCAGTGCTCTCGGTGTTGATTGGGTCCCGGGGACCATGCCGGGCTCGGGTTGGGGTCTGGGAGGCAGCTGGGGGCAAAGCTGGCGCAGCGTGCAGGGCTGTGACTTGCAGCCAAGTGGGCACAGGAGCCGGCAGTGCCCGAGGGCTGGGCGAGGGGCTGAGCGGAGGGCACAGCCTCGGAGCCCATGGAGAGGCCGCAGGAGCCCAGTGAGGGGTGCTCGCCCAGAGGACGGCAGGGTGCCGAGGGCTGTGTGTGATTCTCTCAAACCACGCTTTTTCCCGGGCTGCCTGGCCGGCCCCTTGCTCCCAGAGCAGTGACAATCGTGACTGAGAAGCCGGCTCTGGGAACCCCCAAAAGGCTAACGATCTCAGAGCAGGACAGTCCTGACGAAGGGGCAGAAAAGGCAGCTCCCCCCCGCCCCGGCCCCCGCCCCAGGACTCGCAGCCGAAGTGTGCGGCGTGTGGAGTCCAGGACAGACGCGGGGCGCTAGCTGCGAGGCTGCCGTGGGAAAGGAGAGGTTCCGTTGCCCGTTTCTCCCCAGTGTGGTGCTGGTATGGCTGGGGGTCTGTTCAAGAGACGGCAGCTCCCGGCCGGGACTTAGGCGTTCCACATGGCCCGAAGCTGAGCTGCTCAGAGCAAACCTGGGGGGTTGCTGCAGTCTGGGGGTCCGAGGGTTCTCGGCTCAGACCCACAAGGCGCCAGCCCCGAAGGAAGAACCCGATGCGGTGGTGATCACCGCCCCGTGAAGCCCAGCCTGAAAGGGCTGGGGAGTGAGGAAGATCCCGGGAGTGAGTGAGCAGGTCCTGGGAAGGGAGGAAGTGCCCTGGTGCCCTCTCGCTGAAAGGGCACGTGCGTGGCTCCTGTACCGCAGTGCGCCGCCCGCCCACGGAGGAGGCTCGGCGGCGCCTCAGAGACCGCAGGGAGAGGGCCCTGCCTGCCCTCCCAAAGGGCTGGTGGCCTCTGGGAGGCCGTGGTGCGCAAGACAGCACGGCGGTGTCGCCGCTGGTGAGAAGTGTCGCGCGCCCTGGAGACGCCGGAGAAGCAGCCCAGTCCCCGACTTGCACAGCGAGTTCCCGAGCATTCGTGCCCCCCACAGCCGGGGACAGCGCTGTCCATCCGCAGCTCACGTGTCTAGAACAGCCATGAGCGATCAGAAGGGGTGGCCTGGCTACACGCAGCCACATGCGTGGGCTCGGGAGTCACGCTCACGCAGGAGCCCCGTACCACACTCGGTCCCTGGGCGGGGGCATAGCGAGCCGCATGGCGGGGGTGCCCGTGAAGCGGGCGCTTTATTTTAGGGGAAGGGAACGTGTCATGAGTGGGAGAGAAGCTCAGTGCCAGACCACACAGGTGAGGCTTCCTCACGCTCTGGCTTTGAACACCGCCAGTGTGATGTGTGGCTGTCCTCCGTCCTGTGGCTGCGTGGTGTGCCCCGGCGAGGGGTCACACGCCTGCTCCCTCGTGCTCCTGTCACTGGGACGCACCCCTGACGTCCAGCTCAGCGGTGGTGGGCAGTGCCCAGCGCCCCAACCAGCTGCCGCCCGGCAGGAGTGTGAGAGGGCCCCTCCCTGTGTCCACAGCAGTGTGGGACTTGGCCCGAGAGGGTCGTACCTCCTTGAGCCTCCTGCTGCCTGCCACGTGCCCCGTCCCCTCCGCCCACCCCTGCCTGGTGTCCAGGGGCCCCGGGGCCTGAGGCTGCCCCGTGTGGCCCCAGCCCTGTACCCTTCCCCTGCACAGAGCCGCCGGGCACATGGCATCGACCTGAAGGGAACAGTTGTGATCTTCGATGAGGCTCACAATGTGGTGAGTGTCGGGGCCTTCCCGAGCCTCATCCCCCACCCCCGTGGGACCTTCCTGTGGCCCTGGCTGTGGGGACCAGGCGTGCCTGGGTGGAGTGCTGCCCTCCTGGTCCCCTGCACGCCCTGCCCCACCTGTTCTCTCGGGAGCGGCGGCCTGACCGGGGCCCTGGAGGACAGCTCTCTGGGGCCCCGGCAGCCCTGTGAGGGCGTGGCGTGCTCGGTCGGGGCCGCCATCTCCGCGCCCACTGGCTCTGGGCACCTGCTGCCGTGAGCCAGATCGGACTCAGAGCAGCCAGAAATCTAGGCTTTAATGGGGGTTTTCCGACCACGAAATGCTGGCCGCTCTGGTCAGGTGGTTCTCAAACCCTGGTCTGGGCCCGAGGGGCAGGGCTGGGCTCTCCGCACCCCCAGGCCCCATGACGCCGTGTGCTCGGGCAGGAGAAGATGTGCGAGGAGTCGGCGTCCTTTGACCTGACCTCCCACGACGTGGCTTCTGGGCTGGACGTCTTGGACCAAGTCTTGCAGGAGCAGGCCCGGGAGGCGCAGCAGGGCGAGCTCCACCCCAACTTCAGCCTGGACCCCGGCGCAGGCGAGCTCACGGGCGGGGGCGGGTCCAGCGGCGTTCTGGTGTTTTCCGGAGACCTTTTCACCTCGACAGCCGCATCCTTTCCCTCTGCTGAGCAGGAGTGAAAGTGGGTGTGTTGACCTCGGAGACATTTTCAGTGACCTGTGAGCGTGGTCCACGTGCCACCTGCTCCCGGGCTTGTCCCCAGAGGTCTCCTCGGGCAGTGGTCATCGTGGGGGACGTGGGCAGCTGTGGTGGACGTGGCAGTCTGTCCATGGGGTGACCTGTGTCCCCCGAAGGAACAGACGCAGGTCCCCCCATGCGTTAACACAAGTGAGGTTCCTCTGGAAAGATCCTCGTAGGAGAGAGAAGTGTGACAGTGTCTCTCCAGTGTCCGTGGGGACAGAGGACAGTGGGCCTCACGCCTCCTGCCTTTCATCTGACGGGGGCCAGCCCCTCGCTGGGCCGCGCCCCGGCCGCGGCCGTCAGCACAGACCCGCTGCGTTGCCCCCCAGGCTCAGAGGTCCCCAGAGGCCATCTTCCTTTGGGGCTCCAGGGGACCCCGCCTGAGGCCCCTCCAGCTCTAGCTGCCCCGGTGTCCCTGCCCCTGCCACCCTGCTCAGGGCCTTACCGTCATCACACCCGCAAAGCCCCTGTTGCCATGGAAGGTGATAGGCCCCCAGGTTCCGGGGATCAGGGCGTGCCAGTGTCAGGGGTCCTCATCAGCCTGCGTGGGGAGACTCTGGGAATGGCACCGTGTGTTCATCACAGAACGAGAGAGCGGCGACCACGCATCGTGATTGTTAGCCGCTCCCAGTGACACCACCGACAGAGGCTGCCGCGTCCTGTCCTGGACGGGCTCAGGGCTGGCCCCCGGGCCCCGGCCCGCCTGGGCCCCCGCCTCCCTGCCCATTTGCCTGTGGCCAGCATGCGCAGCATGGGCATCTGAGGGGACCGGTGGGCTCCTCCAAGCTCGTGGCAGAGGCGGCCCAGCCCGGCTGCAGGCCGCGGCGGGTCCTCCCCCTCGGCACTGTGTCCATGGGTTTCACTCCAGAAGTCGCCATTTCTGTCGGGGGCTCTGTCTCCGGGGCCGAGAGCTGGTGTCGTCTTTGCGTGGCTTTGGGGGCCAGTCTCGTCCACTCCGCGACGCGTGTTCTCCACGCACGCAGTGCTGTTTGTTCTGGGCCGTCTTCCGGCTCCTTCTTCGGGGATGCACTGTGTCCCCCGCCTGGACCCCAGCTTCGCTCTGCAGCCCTTCAGTTGCCTTTTCTGTGACGGACTGTGACTGGCGCCCGAGTTCCAGGCGCGCCCGCCTGCGCCCCTCCCCCCCCCCCCCCCCCCCCCCCCCCCCCCCCCCCCCCCCCCCCCCCCCGCCTGTGTGGCCGCCTCCCACCCCTCCAGCAGACCCGCCTCCCGTCTCAGCGTCCGGAAGCCTCACTGGGGTGGCTCTGCCTCTTGCTGGGAAGCGTGTCCGGGCACCTCCCTCCCACTCCACTGTGGTTGTGTCATGCACGTCACACAGTTTGCTTCCTTTTGTACTTCATTGTCATCTTCCACTTTTCTCGTCTGTGTTGGTTTCACTGTGACCTGTTTTCGAGTGTGAAACACTCCCGGGGGCCGGACACCAGTGTCCTGGTGCACTCAGGAGAAGGCCCTGCTCCCCGCCTTTGCGGGCAGTCCACTCTATCTCCCATTTCTGCTCTCTGCTCCTTCTTGCTCACGTACGCGCTTGTTTGCACTTTGCCGTGTTTACTCCCGCGTGTGTCCCGCCTCCCGGCACAGACGTCCTGTTCCCTCTGCAGCTGCCAGGCTCCCTCCTGGGGCTCTTCCCGTCCGCCCAACTTTTCAGGGAATTTAGGTCATTTCCCGTGTTTTGCAACCCCAAGTGGTGCTGTGATGAGTGACCTCGTGCGGTGTACCTGCGTCTGGTGCGCAGCGTTTACTCGGGACTTCCCAGAAGCGGGGCTGCGGGGTCAGCCGTGCCAGACTGGGCTCCCCACCGGGGGGGGGGGGGGCGGGGGCGGGGTCGGGGGCAGCCTCTGTGGCGTCAACCTTTCCAGTTCTGGCTGCTGTGTTGAGCGGAAGACAGACCTGTCTGATTCCGATTTGCCTTTCTGTGAAGAGTGACACGGAGTGTCTTTTCCATTGTGGGGACCTTGACTTTTCAGGCCAGAGCCGCCCTGGGGGTGGGCGTGGGTGGTGTCCCTGGTTCGGACCTTTGCCCCTGTTCTGTCCCAGCAGGCACAGGGCCTGCCCTTGTCTGGGCACGTCTCAGATGCTGCCTGTGGCCGGCAGCCATGCGGTCTGGCACGGGGGCTCTGGCAGAGGGTCGGTCGGTGGGTGTTCTACAGCCTGTCCCTTTGTTGGGACTTGTCTGGTGCTTTTCCTGGAGGTCTGCTGGGAGGAGGAGCACAGCGTCAGGGTCCCCGCCAGTCCCCCCACGCCCCTCCTCTGCACATCGTGTTCCTGGGAGGAGGCCATGCAGCCCAGCCGCCCCAGCGGCCACTCACCGAGGTGGCCGTCTCCGTGACCCTGACCCCAGCCAGCGGTTCCCTGGAAGTGACCCCAGAGCACAGTCACACAGAGAAAACACAGACAAACTGGACTTTGTCAAAATTAAAAACTCGGCACTTCCAAGGACACAGCGTCCGTCCGGGGCCGGCGGGGGTTGCTGCAAGTGCTGCAAAGGGGCCCCTGCCGCCCTGCAGGGGGCCGGCCGGTGGTTAGAGCATCTTTCCTTAGCCGACAGCCTGCGGGTTCAATCCCCAGTCAGGCCTCATGCCTGGACTTTGGGTTCGATCCCCAGTCCGAGCTGGCTCGATCCTCTGTCTGGACATGTAGGGGCAGCAACCAAACCGATGTTTCTCCCTCCCTTCCTTGGTCTCTGGAAGCGATGGAAAAATGTCCTTGGGCAAGGATGAAACACGGAGACCCTAGAACAGGCGGGAGGCATGACTCGCGCTTCTTTAGAGAAGCTGTGTTGCTGCCGGGTGGAAGCATGGCTCGTCAGTCACTAGGGCGGGGGCAGGGCCCCTTGTCTCTGCACGGTGCCCTGTGCGTGGCCGGCGCAGACGAGTGTGCGCTGCTCTCTCCCCCCAGGGCTGACCATGCAGCTGGAGGACATCGCGAAGCTGAAGGGTGAGTGCTGCCTGCCCCGCCCGCCCACCCCTGCGGCTGGGGGCTGCCCCTGATACCCGTGTTCCACAGTGATCCTGCTTCGCCTTGAGGGGGCCATCGATGCAGTCCAGCTGCCTGGAGATGACAGAGGCGTCACCAAGCCCGGGAGGTGAGGGAGTCGCCCGGAGCCGGAGACGAGCACAGCGCTCTGTCCCGGCAGCATGCCCCACCTCGGCCGTCCCGCGGGTGCCACAGGCCTCGCACCCCAGTGGGTGTCTTCGTCCCCGAGGGGCTGCCGGCTCAGCCTGGTCTCCTGCCCTGCGCCCCCTCCTCCAGTGCTCAGCACCTGCCCGAGTGCGAAACTTGCAGTCACACCAGCCACACGTTTTGGCTGCCAGAGGGCCCAGAACATTCTGAACCGCCCACAGGCCCCCAGTCTTCCGAGCAGCTGGGCAGTGGGGCTTGTTCCCCACAGGCAGGCGCCCAGGCGTTGCCTGGGGTGGCGGGAACTCTCCTCGCCGCTGCACAGGGGCCTAGGCCCAGGGTGTTGGGGGTCGGATTGTTCCGGAATGTTCCAGAGCGCAGGCTGCCTGTCTCCTCTGCTTGTGGGCTCCCCAGCCTGCCCCTCACTGTGGCCCCCAGCCCTGGCACCCTCCCTCCAGTCTCTCTCCAGAGCTGTTCTTGGGGGCCGGCCCAGAGCCCCCACTGCAGGGGCCCCAGCCTAGGGCTGGACCCTGGGGCTGGGGTGCTGTCCTCCCCAGGGCTCCTGGGGACGGTGGCCTGCACCTGCAGGTGGAGGCGCAGAGCGTGGGTCGGCAGGTCCCCGGAGCCCGGCCTGGTCTGCCCCTGCAGCTACATCTTCGAGCTGTTCGCCGAGGCCCAGATCACCGTCCAGACCAAGGGCTGCATCCTGGACTCTTTGGACCAGGTCATCCAGCACCTGGCCGGACGTGAGTCCCCGCTTGGCCTTGCCCTCGCCCTCCTGAGCTTCCTGTGGGCCGCGACTCCCCACCAGCACTGACACGCAGGCGTCTCCGTCGGTCTTGGGGGGCTCGTGGCATCCCCCAGGGGCGTCCACTGTGGAGTGGCCAGTGTCCGCTGCCCCCACAGGTGCGGGGCTGTTCACCAACACGGCAGGCCTGCAGAAGCTCGCGGACATCATCCAGGTAGGACGGGCCGGCTGCAGGGACGTGGGTGGCCGCTCCCCTGCTGGGAGCAGGGAGCTTTCTTCTGCTCCTCTACTGAGCCTGCCGACAACGCCGGTGTCTCTGGGGCTGTGGGGTCACAGAGGCCACTGGCAGGGCCTGACCACAGGCCTGGGGGCTGCACGCAGACCGGGTCTGCGCTGTCCTGGGAGGAAGGGCCATGTGAGGCGTGGGGAAGGGAGAAGTGGGGGCACAGGAGAGGCGGGGACCATGGGCACATCGCCGCTGGACGTGGATGCTGGAGGGCCCTGAAGCCCCTGTGCCCGTCCCGGGAGGCCCCCTGGCCTGGGGCCCCGAGCCAGGGGTGTCGCTCGCGACGCCCTGAGTGTCTGTCCTGTGCGTTGGGGCCGCTCGGGGAGCTTCACCTCTGCTGCGTGCTGCTGGCCCACCCCTGCTTTCTAGGTCGTGTTCAGCATGGACCCGGCCGAGGGGAGCCCCAGTTCCACGGGGGGGCCCGGGGCCTCTCAGTCCTACAAGGTAGGGGCCGCCTCTGGGGGGCTCTGCGGCCCAAGGTCTCAGGTGTGCTGAGTGTCAGAACACCTGCCCTCTACCGCTCCAGGTGCACATCCACCCCGACACCAGTCGCCGGAGGACAGCCCAGCGGTCGGATGCCTGGAGCGCCACGGCTGACAGGAGGCAAGGTATGGCCCTGCGGGGGCGGACACGCCTCCCTGCCCTGCCCTTGAGGAGCCCAGCCTAGCTGACCTGCGTCCAGCCGTCTGCTGGGTGCCCACTGTGCCCTCTCAGAGACCTGTCTGAGCTAGGAAGGCGTTGGGGGAGGCCCACTGGCCAGGCCCAGAGGGTGGGTGCCCTCCAAGCTAAGGTGCCGCAGGGCCACGCCCCACTGGGGATGCTTTTGAAAAGGGCCGTTGCACTGCCCCACTGGGCGGGCCGCCCTGGGGCAGGCTGCAGCGGAGGGTCTGCTGGCCGGGTCTGCTGGCCGGCGTGCTCCAGGCCCTTCTGGTGCTAGTCCTGCCTCCGTGACACCGGCTGTGACTCAGGCCTGTCTCTGGCTCCTGGGGCCGCTGCCGGGAGCTCTGTGGCTCTCGCTGTGGTGGCCTGGACCAGCCCGGCACGTGTGCTTCTAGTGTCTGGCCTGGCCCGTGTCCTGCTGGGAGGGGTCTGTGGCCTGACAGGTCCCGGTAACAGTCCTGTGGTCCGGGCTGAGTTCCGTCCCGGCAGCCCCTCAGTGCGCCGGCGCCCCTTCCAGGCCCCGGCTGGCTGTCTCTGGGCCTTGTGGGTCCTCGAGGCGCCGCCTGCCGTGGCGTAGGGCTGAGCGGGCAGAGGAGGCTGGGAGTGTGGGCAGGGCTGCGCAGGGGCTATTTCGCTCCTCACATAGTGTCCGAGGTCTCGGGAGGCCATCTGCGCCGCCCTCCCTGTGGGGCTCAGCCTCTGGGCCGATGGCTCACACGGGTGCCAGGGCAAAGGCCCTCGCCCGTGTCCCCCGTGCCCGGAGGCGTGAGTCCTCCGGCATCAGCCATGCCCTGGGCGGGTGCGTGTAGGAAATCGGATCATCCCGTCCCCCTGCAAGGCTGGGCGGGTGGGGTGGACAGGGCCCCCAGAGGAGCGCTCACCGAGGCCAGGGCTCCAGGCCCCACCCTCCTCCTGGGTCACCCCCATCTCAGCCGCAGCTGCTCTTGCAGTGAGAAACGGCCAAACCTGTAGTGCACAGGCAGCAGCGCCGAGCTCCTCGTCCCCAGTTAGGGGGCTGTTACGTTTATACGGCCCTAGAGTGACATTTGGTCCTCTGACGGCCACCTCGAGGTGGACGCAGCCCCCGTGGAAACGAGCCCGACCCCCCTGCTGCAGGGTCTGTGTGAGGTATTTGAGCCCAGCAGGCACAGTTGCCGGGAAGCAAAGTCTGACCAGGTCGTCCCAGTGAGCGGCTTATCTTACACGGTAGAGCCAGAGGAAGAGGCTGAGGGTCCACAGGGTGTTCGCTGGGGGCCGGTTAGGGGCAAGAGAAGGCACAGCGCAGCCCTTGGGGGGCAGCAGTGGAGGCGGGATGTGGGGCGGGTGACGGGCCAGGCTGTGCCCTGAGGGGAGGGATTGCGGACATTCCAGAGGCGTGATGTCCTGCAGTCCGTGCAGAACGAGCCAGCCAGGCTCAGCTGACGTGGATACTGACCTTTGTCGAGGAGATCAGGCCCAGGGCCTGCTGCCCCGACAACCTGCTCCGAGCCAGGAAGTCGTCAGACCGCCCTGGGCCGCGGGTTTCCGTCTCCGCTGGTGGGGCGCCCAACGGGCCTCCCCGAGCCTATTGGGTGTGGGGCGCAGCCCCTCACTTCCTACTCAGGGCTGGCCAGGACCGGGTGGGCTGCTCCCGCCGCCCCCATCCTCCGAGTCGCAAGGCAGGGCCCACCCCAAAAGTGGAGTGGGCTTCTCCAGCCCCAGAAAGTGGCTGTCCTTTCCTGGAAACGTCTCTGCTGCTCTAGTCTTGACTGAGGAGGTGTGTCTGGAGCCACTCGGTTCTGCCTCCATCTTACCTGGAGCCCCTGGAGTCTGGGGCAGTGCGGGGCCAGCTCAGGTCTCCTCCCCGGGGGGCCGGGCGCTGAGGAGCTGCCGCTCCCTGCAAGGGGACCTGGTAGATGGGGCGCCACCGCTCCCCTGGGGCAGGCTTCCTGCCGCCCGGACCTGGCCTCCCTCTGTGCGGTCCTGGGCTGGGCAGGGCTGGCCTCCCTGGAGGTGACCCCCATGTCTGCCCCCAGGGGCTTCTCTGGGTCTGCTTCCTGCCTCCCAGGCCCCAGGGAGGGCTGGTCACACCATCCGCTCAGGGGAGGCTCCCCCATCAGAATTGCATGTGTGGCTGTGGGGCTGCTCGGGGGCCAGTGGAAGGGACTCGTGGGCGGCGGTCAGGGCCTCCCTGCGGGGCGGCCACACGCAGCCTCGCCTTGCCCCACAGGGAAGGTGCTCAGTTACTGGTGCTTCAGCCCCGGCCTGAGCATGCGCGAGCTGGTCCGCCAGGGCGTCCGCACGCTCCTCCTCACCAGCGGCACGCTGGCCCCGGTGTCCTCCTTCGCCCTGGAGATGCAGATGTAAGGCTGCCCGGGGCCGGGGTGGGGGTGGGTGTCCAGGCCAGCCCGCCCGCGGCAGAGGGCTGCTTGTGCGTGGGGTGCAGAAGCTCACGGGGTCACCCACTACCTCCAGCCCGTTCCCCGTCTGCTTGGAGAACCCGCACGTCATCAGCAAGCACCAGATCTGGGTGGGGGTCGTCCCCAGAGGCCCCGACGGAGCCCAGCTGAGCTCCGCCTTTGATAAGCGGTAGGAGGCCTGGCGGGGGCAGCCGGGGTGGGGGCAGCGTGTGGGACCCCACAGCAGCGGCTCTCTGGCTTCCTGCAGGTTCTCTGAGGAGTGCTTGTCCTCCCTGGGGAAGTCACTGGGTGAGTTCCAGCGTGGTCCTAGCCCGGCGTCCCATCCCAGGTCCCCGTCTGTGGTGTCTGGGGGAGGTCAGGGGCCTCAGGAAGCGCCGCACCCCCCACCCCCACCCCCCGCTGACCTTGGCCCCTGTGCTTCCAGTGAACTTCGCCCGAGTGGTCCCCCACGGGCTGCTGGTCTTCTTCCCCTCCTACCCTGTCCTGGAGAAGAGTGTGGAGTTCTGGCGGGTGTGTCGCCTCTGCATGTCCTGGGGGTAGCAGGGGAGCCCTGGGCCACCAAGGGCGGCTGTGGGGCAGCCAGGGGCCTGCTGCCTCAGGAACCTGACACGCCCCGTCCCCACCTCGTCCCGCAGGCCCGCGACATTGCTCAGAAGCTGGAAGCCCTGAAGCCACTGTTTGTGGAGCCGAGGAGCAAGGGCAGCTTCTCAGAGGTCCGAGCTCGCCAGGGGTCTGCTGCCCTGGGCTGGTCGCCGTCCCTGCCAGGGGCTCCGGCCAGCTCCGGGACGCGCGGCCCAGGTGCTGCCCGGCCTTGGCCTGTGGCCTTTGGAAAGTTTGGGGACAGGGATGGTGGCCGCAGACACTCAGGAACTGAGGCTTCCCTGCCCCCAGCCCTGGGGCCCCAATGTTTCCTGGGAAATGGAGTCAGCCTGGGAACCTGGGCCACAAAGAAGCTTCTGGAATGTCATGCCAGACTCCTGGCTGGGACAGTCCTTTACCTCAGAGGACGAGGCGCAGGGTCTTGCTCTTGGAGGTGGGGTGGCCTGGGCAGCTCAGGAGGGCCTGCCTCCCCCTGCAGGTGATGGGCTCCTATTACGCAAGCATCGCTGCCCCTGGCTCCCGCGGGGCTGCCTTTCTGGCCGTGTGTCGAGGGAAGGTGAGGCTGGGTCCCACCCACACTGCCTGTCTCCCACCCCAGGGGAGCTGACAGCCGCCTGGACCTGGGGGCGGCGCTGTGGGCGGGGCAGGCAGGTCCCGCCCCTCGGGCTCCACGTCCAATGGGCACGAGTTAGGAGGGCAGACCCGTGGCTGGCCAGGGTGGGCATGGGCTCGAATGTCAGCAGGCTGGTGTGGGGCTGGTGGGCGAAGACTGCGCTGTCCCCAGGCCAGCGAGGGGCTGGACTTCGCCGATGTGAATGGCCGAGGGGTGGTCGTCACGGGCCTCCCGTACCCACCACGCAAGGACCCCCGGGTCATCCTCAAGATGCAGTTTCTAGATGAGATGAAGGGCCAGAGTGGGGCTGCAGGCCAGGTAAGGGGCCACCTGGTGGGCGGGGCAGGGGGCCCGGAGACACCCGGTGACCCTCGCCCCGCCCCCAGTTCCTCTCCGGGCAAGACTGGTACCGACAACAGGCGTCCCGGGCTGTGAACCAGGCCATCGGGCGGGTCATCCGGCATCGCCTCGACTACGGGGCCGTCTTGCTCTGTGACCACAGGTGCAGCCCCTCACCCCCTCGGGGCCTGGGCACTGGGCTGGGGGCCGGGGCTCCGGGCTGACGGCCCCTCCCTGCCAGGTTCACCTTTGCGGACTCCAGAGCTCAGCTGCCGTCCTGGGTGCGCCCCCACGTCAGGGTGTACGAGAACTTCGGCCACGTTGTCCGAGACGTGGCCCAGTTTTTCCGAGTCGCTCAGAAAACGGTGAGTCTCGACTGACCGGCTGGCGGTGTCCTCAGCTCCCCCCGGGAGGAGCTGGAGCAGCCCCCCGACCGTCTGTGACTGTCTAGATGCCGGTGCCGGCGCCCCTGGCTGCCCCGAGCCCGGGCGGGGGAGCAGGCGCTGTCCCGGGGGCCGCGTCGCTCGGGCTGCTCTCCCCCCAGAAAGCCAAGAGTCTGGACTTGCACGTGCCCAGCCTGAGGCAGCGACCCGCAGGTGCCTGTGGCGGGAGGCAGGGGGCGGGGCTGGGCAGCGGCTGCTCCCGGGAGGCGGGCAGGCCTTACGGTGGTCGGGGACCTGGCTTGCCCCCGTCCCCCCCCCCGTGCCCCCCCCGAGGGCAGGCCCCACATTCGGGATCCCTATAGGCCTACTGGACACCGGGGACACTGAGGGCGGCCTGTGTGTGGAGTACGGGCAGGAGCCGGCTCATGGCCAGCGAAGGCCCGTGGGGCTGCTGGCTGCCCTGGAGCAGAGCGAGCAGCTGGCCGGAGAGCCTGGGGGCCAGGCCGTGCATGTGGAGGAGGAGGTGCGGGCGCAGGGCCCCGGGGTGAGGAGGACACAGTCGCCAGGCACGGTGGTCTGTTCTCAGGCACCGCCACGCTCCCTCTCCAAAGCCCCCAGTGGGTGGGCAGCAGGGGTCATGGCACACTCATCCCCCGTGGGTGCTCCCTGACCCCCCCACTGTCAGGGCTCAGCCCTGCCGGGCCCTTTCTGGGAGCCTGGCTGTGGCCCGCCCCAGCTCCTGCCCTGCAGCTTTTACCCACAGACCCAACCCTAGGGCCCGACCTGGGGACACTTGGCCCTGCTGGGCCCCCCCCCCGCCAAGCCCAGTCAGTGACTGCAGGACCTTGTGCCCCACCTCAGCTCAGCCCCTAGCCCGCCCCGGGGGAGGTGGTGGTGGGGCTCGGGGGGAGGGGGGCCCAGCGCTGTGTCACACAGGGCTCTGGGGGCCCTGAGGGTGCAATGGGGACCACAGCTGCGTCGCCCGCAGGCACCGTGCCGCTCCAGCTCGTCCCTGTCCGGGGAGAAGAGGTCTGCCAGGGAGCAGTCGGGAGGGAGGCGGAAGATCAGGCTGGTCAGCTCCCAGGTAGGTGAGCCGCCCACAGATGCGCCCAGGGTGGCTCCCAGCCCTGTGGCCCGTGTCACCTGACTCTGCTGTCCCGTGGGGCAGGGGCTTGGCCACACAGTGGCGTCCTGTGGGCACAGGAGCTGAGGGGCCAGCGTGGGGGCAGTGCCACAGGGGCTCCCAGGCCTGTGTGACCCCCACCTTTGTCCTGGCTGCACCGTTCACGGCGAGCTCTGGACGGACGAGGTCTCTGTCCTGATGGCTCCCAGACTGGCCTTCCCGCCCCACGTCTCCGTGTTTGTGGGCGCTGAGCTTCTGTCTCCCTGTCTCTCCTCTGACTTAGGGCTGAGACCCCCCATGAAGCGTGGCGTCAGCCCACGTGTCTCCTGCTCCAGGGCAGCCTCTGCGCCCTGAGCCTTGCAGACGTGGGGGCTCTGTGCTCAGAAAGCCCCGCCCACCCCTGGTGGTGGTGGGGGCGGGGGCCAGGCTCCCGCCTCAGAGGCTGCCTCAGGGCCGGCTGGCAGCTGGCGGGGCACCCATTACCGCTGGGCAGGGCTGGCTCTGGCCTGCGGTGGGTTCTGACTTGCCCACACGTGGGGGGGTGGTCTGTGTTAAGAGCAACTGAGTGGCAGCCTGAGCCAGGAAGCCTCTGGAAAGCCCCACACACCACCTTTGTCTGTCTTCCTTACTTCTGGGAAGAGCCAAGCGGTGTCCGGAGCGGGAGGGGGAGGAGAAGGGGGGTGGGTCTGTGGGGTCCCCACCCTTCCCACTCCAGGGCCCAGGGTCAGGCCTGGGGTGCGCAGCAGACACGGAGCACAGGGTACTTTCCGTGTCTGGGTTTTGGGAAGTGCCCCTGCTGTGCCCTGCTGCCCTCTGAGCTGAGTGTGTCCTCCAAGGTCCAGAGCGTCCACCAGGCATGGGCTGGGGAGCTTCTTTGCGGGGGGCAGCGCAGGGCATCAGATCTACCCACATGTTCCCCAGGGTCATGGCCTCCCTGCAGGCCTGGCCTGGCTGCCTTCAGTGGGACCGCTGCCCACCTGCTGGCCGTGCCCGGGCAGGGCAGGTGGAAGGTGGCACCTCTGATGGGGCTACTGGCTCCATGTCCAGCAGGAGAGTCCAGCCGCTGGTGCCCAGGCGAACAGGGCCAAGCTGTTCATGGCGGCCGTGAAGCGGGCGCTGAGCCAGGCCAGCTTTGACTGCTTCGCCCAGGCCCTGCAGGAGTACAAGGGCTCGGACGACTTGCAGGCCCTGGTGGCCCGCCTCGGCCCCCTCTTTGCTGGAGACCCGAAGACCCACAGCCTGCTCCAAGGTGACCCGGGCAGCGCCCAGCCATGGGGCGGGCCACAGGCTCTGGGGCTGTCCCTGCTCTCTGGGGAAGGTGCGGGCGGGTGGTCCGCAGTCGTAGGTCCTGCAGCCTGGCTCAGTGGCCGTGGCAATGTGGGCCCCGTGTGCCTGACACCCCTCCTGACAGGTTTCTGCCAGTTTGTGCGGCCGCACCACAAGCAGGATTTCGAGGGCCTCTGCCTCCAGCTGACGGGCCGAGGCCATGGCCCCCTGCCTGCCCAGAGCCCTCCCTGTGGGCAGCGGGTACGGCCGGCCCTGGATCCCAGTGGTGAGCAGGGCTTTCCCCAGCAGGACCCTCAACCTCAGACCCAGTGGGGAGAGGCACCTGTGGTCTTGGCCTGGGGCCCAGCCTCTGGTTTCCCACAGGGGGGCACCACATGGGAGGAGGGGAGGTGTGGGCCCCCAGCGCAGGGGCCCTGGAGCCCTGCTGTCCCTCCCCTGACAGGGGGGCGCTGCACCCCCAGAACCAGGGGGCCTGTTCCGAAGTAAACAGCCTACCCTGGGCAGGAACTCCCCCAGGATAGGCCTCGCAGGGGCCGGGCTCTGGAAGACCCCCCACTGCCCAAGGAGGGGACTTTCCAGCCCAAGAACCACCACTCCCATCCTGGGCATGGGTCACCAGGGGGTCCCTGCACCCACCCCCTCCGAGCCCCACATCTCCTTGCACAGACCCGCTCCTCCCAGAGAGCCCCTGGGACTGGCCGGTGACTCCTGTGTCCATGTTTCTCCAGGAAGGAGGGATCCTGTCCCCAGGATGACCCTGTCCCAGGGTGCGGCCAGGCAGCTGGACCCCAGAGAGCACCTGAACCAGGGCCAGCCTCACCTGGCCTCCAGGCCACCATCTGAAGGTACGTGGTCCCTAAGGAGGCTTCTGACCAGAACCACAGGCAGCACTGAAGCCCCAGGGGGCAGGCTCTCCTGGGGATGTGTGGGGAGCGGTACAAAGGCACTGCGGGCGCCACTGGGGTCCGTCCGTGTTCCCTCCCCACCAGGAGACACCAGCAGCTGTCCGCACGAGGGCTGCGGGGCCCCTAGCCCCAAGACGCGGGGTCAGCCTGCCATGAGCGCCTACCTGGCTGATGCCCGCAGGGCCCTGGGGGCTGCAGGCTGCAGCCAGCTCCTGGCAGCACTGACCGCCTACAAGCAGGACGATGACTACGAGAAGGTGGTGGCTGTGGTGGCAGCGCTGACTACTGCACGGCCCGAAGACCTGCCCCTGCTGCAGAGTAAGTTTCTGAGGAGACTTGGAGGGAGGGGGCAGGGGGCAGGGGGGGCAGGGCCTGAGCTCCGCTCCCCGCAGGGTTCAGCATGTTCGTGCGCCCACATCACAAGTTGCGCTTCCGGGAGGCGTGTGCAGACCTGACTGGTCGGCCCACCCCCAACACCCCTGACACGGGCATCCAGCAACCAGAACCCCAGGACGGGGGCTCCCAGGAGCCTCCCCACCTCTCTCTCGGGGCCTCCGAGCCAGGTAGGGCGCCCCGCTCTGGGCTGCCCCGCGGCCACCATCACTGCAGAGCCTCACGCAGCCCCGCAGGTGTGGGCAGCAGAGTTGCGCCAGGCGCCCTGCGGACTCACACCTCTGTGTCCAGGCCCCTCCAAGCCAGAGACACCAGGGAGGACACAGAGCGAGGTCTCCTTCCTCGGACAGCAGTTGGCCAGAGGGGCGGAGGATCCCAGCAAGCCCCCCAGCACCCTCTGCGGACAGACAGAATCCACGTGCGGTAGGTCTTAGGGGGGCTGCTGGGCACAGGCCTGGGGGCCCCTGGCGGCAAGGCAGGGGGTGCTCCCCTGCCCTGCCCGTGTCCCTCCTGCACTTGCAGGTGGGGGCCAGCCTGAGAGACGGCTCCTGGGCAGCACCCACCGTGGGGCCGGGACCCCCCCGGGTGGTCGGGGGGACCCAGCATGTGTGTCCAGCGCCCTCTGTGTTCACAGGCCCCTGAAAGGACATGCCATGCCGGACCTGCAACCCCACTGCCAGGAGCAGAGCATCGTGCGGGTCTTCTGGACACCCTCTGGGCTGGGCAGAGCAGGGCAGGGCTTTGCCAGCTGAGGTCGCCCCCTCCCTGAACATAGAACGGACACTGACTTGTTGGTGGTGGTGGGCCAGGCCTGGGAGAAGCTCCGGAGCTCCTGCGGGGGGGCTCACTGGAAGGTGCTTCCCCAGAAGTTTCCCTGGCTGCTAGCTTGTGGGTGGGGCCTCAGGGCCTGTGGCAGGAAGGGGGACCCTCCGCTCCCATCTGGGAACCTGGGCCGGGCAATGGGCCTGCTCTCAGTCAGGGGACAGGCTCTCCAATAAAGCACTGGCACCCCCGGGACGCTGTCTGCGTGGCCTGGGCTTGGGGGTGGGTTGGCGATGCCGGGAAGAAAGGAGGGGTGCCTGCACAGGGTCTCCCTCGCCCCTGCCCTTGAGGGCTGCGGAACACTGTCCAAGCTCAGCTCGGCCTCTGTCCTGGCGGCCAGACAGGAAGACACTGTGACGGCAGAGAGAGGAGCCCAGACACCCCACCCCCACTGCTACGCCGGTCACTGGGTCACGAGCTGCCCCTGGCCCTCAGGGTGGGCCCCACACCAGACTCCAGAGGGCTGGGCCAGGCAGAGCAGGGCTGGAACAGGGCCCGCTGAGACTGGTGGAGCAGAGCCCCAGGTCCTGGCCCCTCCCTGGGGTGTGGCGAGGCAGCCCTTATAGGAAGCGGCCCGGAGGCCAGCACTCAGCCTGGCTGCAGGTGGCGACGGCTCAGGCCGGACAGGGCGGGCTTCCTGGCGAGTCCAGCTGCCCCTTTCCAGAGGACCATGAAGGTGCCGGACAGGCCACCCCTGGCCCCGCTGTGGGCACTGTCGTTCCTGCTGCTGGTGCTGACCGCGTGTGGGGGCGCAGAGGACGCGCCCACCTACCCGGTGTGGGACGCGGACGCGCAGGAGTGGCTGAAGTGCCGCCGGTGCCCCCCGGGGACCTACGTTCACCAGCCGTGCCGCCGGCACCGCCCCACCGCGTGCCGCCCGTGCCCGCCGCAGCACTACACCCAGTTCTGGAACTACCTAGAGCGCTGCCGCTACTGCAACGTCATTTGCGGGGAGAACGAGGAGGAGGCGCAGCCCTGCTCCGCCGTCCACAATCGCGCCTGCCGCTGCCGCCCCGGTTTCTTCGAGCTCTCGGGCTTCTGCCTGGAGCACGCCCCCTGCCTGCCGGGCTACGGCATGGTCGCCCTCGGTGGGTGGCGGGTGCTCCGTGGGTGGCGCTGGGACTGCCTCCGTGAGCAAGGACGCCCCAGCTCCCTCTGACCCTGGCTCCCATGTCGCCCCCAGGCACCTCCACCCAGAACACGCACTGCCAGCCGTGCCCCCCGGGCACCTTCTCAGCCAGCAGCTCCAGCACGGAGCAGTGCCGGCGCCACCGCAACTGCACGGCCCTGGGCCTGGCCCTCAACGTGCCGGGCTCCCCCTTCCACGACACCCTGTGCACCAGCTGTGCAGGGTTCCCCCTCAGCACGCCAGACCCCAGGGGGCCGTGGGACTGGAGGGGCGCAGGTGAGCCAGGGCCAAGGGAAGGGTGACTGGCAAGCTCAGCCTGTGCCCTGCCCCCAGTTCTCAGGCCGTCCAGCCCTGGACCCAGAAGGCGTCGGGTGGGTGTCTGGGAAGCACCTCCAGCTTTGTGGGGTCGAGGGCCCTGCAGCCCCACTGAGGAGCCTGGGCGGTGGCCCTGCTGAATGTTCTGTGCCGGCAGGTGATACCTTTCCCTGCCCATCACTAGGAAACTGAGGCCCAGAGTTTAAACAGCTTGCTGGCAGTCACAGCAGGTGCTCCACCTCACCCCAGGCTGAGGCCCACCAGCCCCACCCATGTCCCAGGGCTCTCCCACCTGCCCGCCCTTGGGACTTCGGCTGGCTAGACCCTCTCAGGTTATTAGCACAGGGGGGTCCTGCCTTGTTGGAGGCCCCCCCAGAGCCCCGAGAGTGCAGGGAACCCTCACTCAGGGCTGGCCGAGTCCCCACCTCACCCTGGCCTCCCTGCAGGAGCTGAGGAATGCGAGCGAGCCCTCGTGGACTTCCTGGCTTTCCAGAACATCTCCTTCCGGAGGCTGCTGCAGCTGCAGCAGGCCCTGACTGGCCCGGGGGTGTGGAGGCCACCGCCGCCGCGGGAGGACCGCGTGTCCCTGCAGAAGCAGCTGTGGCAGCAGCTCACGGAGCTCCGCGAGGCCCGCCCTGGGGCGCTGGCAGTGGGGCTGCTGCAGGCCCTGCGCGCCGCAGGGATGCCCAGGCTAGAGCGCGCCATCCGGAGGCGGTTCCTCCCGGCGCCTTGAGCCCCATCCCCCTATTTATTCCGTGAACTAAGCACTTAGTTTTTATAAAGCTGTTTTGTTAAAACTGGCGTGTGAGACTGAATGCCAGCCAAGTCAGCTCCATGCATGGTGGGGACACCCAGTGGCAGAGCGCCTGGGCAGCATGGGGCCTCCTGAGCCGTCAGGTCCCTCTGCCCCATGCATGGGGACACAGCTGCCTGGTGGGAGGGCTGGGGGGGCAGGCAGTTCACTCCATGACCCCCGGCCAAGCTCCAGGTGGTTGGTGACTGTGTAAGACGACCAGGCCCAGCTGAGGAGCAGTGCCCATGAGTTGAGTCCAGGGCTACGCTGAGGGTCAGGACCTGGTGGCCTGGCCCCTCTTCCACCCTGCCTTCCTTTTGAGGTCCCTACTGGAGGAGTACTTCCCGGGAGGAACCAGCCAAAGGCCCCTCCCCAGGCCCAAGTCCCACTGGCTTTCCAGGAACTGCTCTTCCCTCCAGGCAGGGGAACGGGAGGGCCCTCTGCTCCTGGCGAAAAGTGGGGGAGGGTGGGACTCCCAGCTCTGAGAGGGCTGCGTGCCCCTCCCACAGGCCCAGGCCTCCCCCACCTGACTCACCCCTTTCCCAACAGCTCCTCTCAAGCGGCACCCGGGGGTGAGGGGTGGGGGCAGTCTGCTGGGACCTGAGCCCAGGACAGGAGACCACCAGGCCCCTGGCTGTGGCCAGGCCATTCCCACCACAGAGCGGCAGCCCAGGAGCCTTCCTGCTGTAGCCACCGTGTAGTCCTGAGCGCCGGAGGAAGGATGGAAGGCAGCTGCTCAGATGCTCTTTATTTCCACCCCTCACACGCCTGCAGCCAGGCCTGCTGGGTGTGGCAGCTCCCTTGGGGCCTGTCTGGAGGGCGCACCACTGGGGGCAGAGTGGGGACCCACCTCACCCCTAGCAGGGAGCACAGGCGCAAGGCACCACCAAAGGGGCAGCCTGGGGACCCACCCCGCCTTCCAACACCCCCACACCCAGGTTTCCCCCATGCCCCGCTGACACACCCAAGCTGGCACCCATGGCTGTCCCAGGTGAGTGGCAGGTGTGCTCAGGGAAGACACCCACTTCCGAAGTTTTCCACCTCCCCGGGGATCAGAGTGGTCGACGGAGGGCTGCACTGGAACAGGCGGGCAGGCCCTCGAGGGTGGCAGCTCCAAACAGCCCCCACAGGGCCCTCAACCCTGGCCTTGGGCGGGTCCAGGCCTGACTGAGGTAGCTAGCTGCAGGCCCTGCCGCCCCCACTCCCCTGGCAGAAGCCTCCGGTACCCACACTTCAGGACAGAGAGAAAACAGAGCAAATGAAGAACCCGAAAGCAGAGCTGGCCCCACCCCAGGTTGGTGGCTCCGGCTGGCAGGCGCCCGGGTGCTGGCCGCAGCTACGTGATGTCCCTCTGCCGCGGCGGCCGGTGCACGTTCCGTACGACGCACTTCACCATCCACTCGATGCCCTCGTGCACCCCCTTGCTGTGGGGACAGTGGGTGTGAGCTGGGGCCGCCCGTGACCCCAGGGAGGGGCAGGGGTGCCACTCACCCCGTGAGGGCCGAGCAGGCCTGGGTCAGGCAGTCTCGCCGGCCAATCTTGGAGGTGCAGTCACTGAAGGCGGTCTTGATGTCCGGGATGGAGAGGCAAGTCTGGCCGGGGGTGGGGGGGGCAGGCTGTGAGGTGCAGGTCCCTCCCTCCTGAGGCCAGTTCCTGGCAACCGAGGAGCCACCAGGCCCCCAGTCCCTAGTGCTACCCAAGTGGGACAGGAACGTGGAGGTGGGGGCTGAGGACCAAGTGCAAGGCTGCAGTGTCCTCGGACAGGTGGGGTGGACGGACGGGCCGGTCTGATGTCCCTCCACAGGAGGAAGCGTGGCTAACTGGTGGTCCCAGAATAGTCTTTGTCCCTCTCCAGATGCTCTGCGGATGGGGCTGGCACTGCTACCAACCCCAAGGGCAGCAGGCAGGTCAGGGGGCAGCACTGAAGCCCACCCTGGGGTCCCTTTGTCTTTTCTCTCCAGGGCTTTCTCTAGCAACTCCTGGGTCTCCAGGAGGCAGACCAGGGCGCTGCTGCCCCCCAGTGGAGAGAAGGCGCTCTGCACGGCCAGGAGAGCTGTGCGTGCCCAGGGCAGACATGCCTGAGGGAGGTGGGCCCTCTGCAGGAACCGCCGTCCCCGCAGAGGGGCAGGCTCACCTCCACGTCCTGCTTGTTGGCCAGCACCAGGATGGGGACGCCGTCCAGAGCCTCACTTGTGACCATCTTCTCTGGAACAGGCAAGGTGACCGTGAGTGCCCTTTGCCCCCTGACCCTGCCATGCCCAGGAGCCCTCCCATTCCTGCTGACCTCTCCACAGATGGCGACACTGCCTGCCGGGGCCCTTCTGACCTGACACACCCCGCTCTGGACCCGCGGGACGTGTGGGCTGGACCTGGGCCTCCCTCCCGCCCCGTGCTGGCTGGGCAGCACCCACCGAAGGCTCGCTTGGACTCCGACAGCCTCTCCTCATCCGTGGAATCAATGACATAGATGACGCCGTGGCACTCAGCGTAGTACTGGGGGGGCAACGGGGGCTGGTTCACAGGCATTCAGCCACCCTCCCTGCAAGGCCCTTCTGGGCTACCTCCTGGGCGCGGAGCAGCAGAGCAGAGGAGCTGCCCCCTCCCAGAACCCTTCAGAAAAGGTGTGCTCGTCCTGGACAGGGGGCCGCCCCCCTGCCCACTTCCCAGGGGCAGACCCCGAGGCGCAGTGCACCCTCGGGCCCCATGCAGGTGCGGGCAGCAGGCCAGCGCCATGTCTGAAGCAGCTCTGTCCCCTGCGTGAGGCGGCAGCGCAGAGGCATGAGCCGGTGCCACTGAGCTAAGAGTTCTGCGGTCGGCGCCAGTGCGGGGCAGACAGTCGGCAGCTGGCTCACAGGAGCGGCATCACAGGGGCCCCCACAACCCTGAACCGCCGGAGCCGGGGTCTGGGGAGAGTGGCCGGGGCAAGGGGAACGCAGCGTCCCCAGGAAGATGTGCCCAGGGCACAGGGGACACAAGCTCAGATCAGGTGGGTCCGCCTGGTGCACCAACCAGAAGAGAGCCCAGAGACGCCCACGCTGTGGACGGGACGCCTGCCACTGGGCCCAGCACTCCCGTCTGTCACCCGGCACCGCCAGGCTGCTCTGCGGGCTGGGCAGAATGGCCAGGGGTTAGCTCACTGCAGGACGCTCAGGAACACTCCTGGGTGTGAGCCCCACCCCACCTCAGCCAGACCTCAGTCTGTCTGCACACGCCATGGAGGCAGTGCTGAGTCTCACAGGCTGTGCGTCCCACACACAGGCCCCCTGCCGGGGGACTCGAGGGCCTGGGTTCAGACAGGCAGGCCCAGAATTGCTCTGCATCAGGACGACTTAAATGGCCAAACCTTCTGGCCACAAGACAGAAGCTGCCCTCCTGGCTGAAACTCACAGTGGAGGGAACACTTGGGGGGACCAAGAAGGAGTGACTGGACCTGCTGCTAGCACCAGCCGGGTATCAGGACTTTGCCACTCAATTCTAAGAGCACAGGCCGCAAAACAGTGTCAGGGAGGACGCATCTGAGCCCCCAGCGCTGGACCCCAAACCCGCATGCCGGCCCACCAGGAGCGGCTGACCAATGGGAGGCACTGGGTCTGTCCTGCTCACGGTGGACCCCAGTGCCTGGGGAAGACTCCATCCTGGGCTGTGTGGGGGAGGGCGCTGCTGTCTCAGAAACACCCCAACCCTGTGTCCAAAGAAAAGGACAGCCATCAGCCTTTGAGGATGCCCCTGCCTGACAAGGAAGAGCCACAACGGAGGGCAGATCCCAAGCCAGAATGGAGAGAGAAACCAGATGGAAAAGTTCAGGCCTGGTGGTGTCTCTGAGCCCCACACCTGGTTCTGGGCCCCCTTCTCTCTCGTCCCAGGGTCATTAACACCTCTAAGCCAAAGGGAATCAAGTGGGTCCTCACCGTTGTTGTGACTCAGAACCCAGGCCAGGATTGGAAGGGGAGCCTCAGGAACTGAGGGGTGACAGACGCTGCTTACAAGGAAAAGTTGATTCTGAGGCCTTCTGAGAAAAGGGGCGTGGAGACCAGGGTGGCACCTGGTGGGAAACGCCGCAAGGGGCTCACCTTGTCCCACAGAGACTGCAGCTCCTCCTGCCCGCCTAAGTCCCAGAACATAAGTCGAGCCTTCCCAATGTCCACGGTGCCAACTGGGGAGAGAAGAAGCCCGCTGAGGCTGCCGCACACATCTCCAGGCTCTCCTGCAGACAGCGCGCTGCTCCGACGCCCCCGAGACGGCCAAGCGCTGATGGCTGCGGAAATCCCCGCATCCTCAGGGGACCCCCACGCCCACAGCCCTCGGAGATCCCCTTACTGTTCAGACCCACGGTGGTGGTGATCTTGGAGAGACTCATCCCCTTGTAGTTCTTGCTAAACCGGGTTTTTGATTGCTCCAGAAAGGTCTGGGGGAAGAGGGGAGACAGGCACCGGGCGCTAGAGGGGGCTTCAAGGCGGCTCCCCTGACGCCCCTCCTCAGGCCCATTCGGAGAGCAAACGTTGTGCTTTAAAAACAGCGGGAGGTCTCGGAAGGGAACTGGGTCTGGTGCAGGCAACGGGGGCGCAGCAAGGCCGGACGTACCGTCTTTCCGGCATTGTCCAGACCCAGAATGAGGATGCAATATTCGTCCTTCTGGAACACGTACTTATATAGCCCCGACAGCAGCGTGTACATCCTGCGGGGCGTCAGGAGCTGAGTCCGGAACCAGGGGGCCGTCCGGTGCTCCCGGCCGAGGCCCCGCCCCGCAGTGCCTCCCACTTCGCTACCATCTCCCGGCTGACCGCAGTCGCCCCCCCGCAGCTAGCCGGGGCTACGACCCTAGGCGGCGCAGTGCTCACGGCAGGGCCCCTGCAGGCGACATAAGGGGACGCCCCGCTTTTCGGAGGCGGGGGTGCGTGCGGTAGCGGGGCGGCCGCGAAGTGACTGTGCGGCGGGCAGGTGGCGGCGGCAGAAGGCCCCGCGGTCCAACCCTGCCCAGACCCCAGCGTCCAGCCCCGCCCGGGGGGCGGCGACCCAGCCCCGGCATACCTGCGCCTCCCGGGCCGGAACCCGCGCACCTAACCAGCTAACCCTGCACCGACCTGCGCCGCCCCGCGCGGCTCCCGGACCTGGTCGGATCTGCTGGGACCTGCGTGTCCCAGCGGCCCCCCGCGCGACGCCTCCCGTCGTCCCCCGCGGCAGGCACTTCCGCCGCCGGCGGCGCCCGGGAGGAAGTGCCTGTAGGCTGCGAGGGCGGAAGCCCGGCGCCGCTCTAGCCGGTGAGCTTGGCGGCCTCTCTATGGCGCGGCCGGGAGACTGCGCGGAGGAAGTTCCCGGCCGGGGGAGAGGGGCGCGGTCTGGACGACTGGGTCGGAGCTGACAGGTCCGGCGGAGGCCGGCGGGCCGGGAGGCTGGGACGCGGGGCCGAGAGGCTGAGCGGCCTGGCGGCAGGACCAGGTGGCCGGGAGGGACGCGAGGCCACTCGAAGCCGGTAACCTCCCCGCCTGTTTCTCGTCCCTGAGACGGGGGAGGAGCGCACACGGCTCCGCGGGCCGCGGTGAGGACTCCGTGAGGTCTCGGGGCAGCAGTAGGCCCCGGGCTCGGTGTCAGCCCGGGCGGCGGCAGGGCCCGGCCTCACAGGGCTTCTCTTCCTCGCAGCTTTGCGCCCACCAGCCCCGCGAGGATTCGGGAGCCGCCGCAGGATGGACGAGGAGAGCCTGCAGAGCGCGCTCCGCACCTACGGCGCGCAGCTGCAGCAGGTGGAGCTGGCCCTGGGAGCCGGCCTGGACCCCGCCGAGCTGGCCGACCTGCGCCAGCTCCAGGGGGACCTGAAGGAGCTGATCGAGCTCACCGAGGCCAGCCTGGTGTCCGTCCGGAAGAGCAAGCTGCTAACCACCCTGGATGCCGAGCGCGCGGAGCCGGACGACGCCGAGTACCTGGCTTTCCGGGAGGCCATTGCCGAGGCGGTGGAGGTGCCAGGAACCCCCAGGGCGGAACCGGACACTGCTGCTGAGACAGAGGATGGGCCCGCGCCCAGCCAGTCTGGGCGGGAGGACGAAGGGGAGGACTCCGAGGACGACGGAGGGCTGAGTGGAAGGAAGGTGAACGCCCCCTACTACAGCTCCTGGGGCACTCTGGAGTACCACAACGCCATGGTCGTGGGCACGGAGGAGGCCGAGGACGGCTCGGCGTGCGTGCGGGTGCTGTACCTCTACCCCACGCACAAGTCCCTGAAGCCCTGCCCGTTCTTCCTGGAGGGCAAGTGCCGCTTTCAGGACAACTGCAGGTAAAGCGCTGCCCCTGGGCTAGCGCCGCAGGGGGCTGGAGGCCCGCTGGTCTGTCCTTGTGTAGGTGCTTCCTAGAATTTTCTGGGTAAATCAAGAGCAGGGCGGGGCTTGTGTTGAAAAGAATGCCCCGCACCACCAGTTTTATTCTTCAAGGTTAATCCTCTAAAGTTCACACTTATTATGGAAATCTGCCACCACACACAAACTTGAAGAGGGTGGCATGGTGGCCTCCATGCTGTCATCTCACTTGGTCACATGTCATCATCTTGCTTCCTCTGCTCTTCCTGCCGGCGCCCCCCCGCCCCCAGCCTTCAAAGCAAAGCCTGGGAATTCCTGTATTTTCACCCGTAAACGCTTCAGGACGTGCCTCTCGCCTGACGGAGAGGACGTGATGGCCTTCCTATGGTCATCGTGCCCAATAGGCTCAGCGGTCGTGCCCCCTCTGCATTCGAGTGTCCGCAGTTGCGTAGTTTACTTTCTCTTAGTGTGTGACCTCAGCTTTGCTCCTTTCATCTGTCTTTGGAGGAGACGCGTGCAGAGGTTCCTAGTGGGCACTTTGCTTTTTTCAGCCAACAGTCCAGAGTAACTCACTAGGTGTTCCGTCATCCTTTTTCTTTAAAGAAAATAAAAATTTCTTTTTATCCTCACTGGAGGATATTTCCATTTGCTCTTTTAGAGAGAGAGGGAGAGAGAAACATCAGTGCGAGAGAAACTTCGATTTGTTGCCTTCATTCGCACCCAGACTGGGGACCCATGCCCGGACCAGGGGTTGTGCGGGTCTGATCCAGTGGTCGCACGCACCCCAGCCAGGAATCGGGCCTGCGAGCGTTCAGCCACAGGACAATGCTCCAACCACGGAGCCGCCCCGGCTGGGGCCGTCCTCCTGTTTCTTAAAAAGACTGGCTAGGTCCAAAGTCTCTTGGCAAATTTCACATCCCTCCCTCCCTCCTTCCTTCCTCAAAGCTCAGGTCCATGCAGAAAAGGGCGTCCAGCAGAGTGCACTCGGTGAGTGTCCAGATTGGACACGTCCACGTCACCAGCACAGGTGGCAGGCCGGAGGACTAAGCCATTCACCCTCGGTGCCCAGAGTCCATGCACCTGCCTGCATGACGTCCAGGCGAGGGCGGAAGCTGCAGGTCCGGGCTGCTCCCTACGGGCCAGGCCCTTGAGCGCGCGGCAGCCCTGGGAGGCAGGCCCTGCGCCCGCGGAGGCTGTCCCACCTCAGGCCCCCAGACCACCCTGCCAACACCCAGGACTGGCAGGGATTTTCTTACACTCGGTTTGGAGCTTCAAAAACAGTAAAGTAGGTGGTGTTGAAGCACCGTGGGACCCTCAGTCTGTCCCAGTGCCTCTCCGCACTGGTGGCCGAGGTTGACATAGCTTCCGTGTGTCTTTCTACACAAGTGGGCACATGGTGGCTTCTCCTGCCCGCTGTCCGGCCTGCTGTGTCTTGAATGTGGCTGCCTTCTCTGCCCGCCATCCCTAGTCTCCCATTCCACCCCTGAAGGACCCAGCCACACCCCTGGCAAGGACCCCAGGTGCTGTTCTTGCACCAGGAGGCCCCTGCTGACGGGCTGCTCTTTGTCTGGTGGCAGCTAGCGCTGCCCAGGGGCACGTCTGCCAGCCCACGGGGACTGCTGTGCCGGGATCCTCTCGTCCTGGCGGTTCCCTTAGTTCGCTAGCACGTCACATGGAGACGCTCTCCCCAGTCTGTGCTTTGTGGCGTGGTAAGGCTGGGGTTTCTGTTTTGTTTCCTTGCTTTCCGAGATAGCGAGCGGGCTCTCTTTCACCCTGAAGACCCGTCGGTTTTTGGTTTTTTTTGGGGGGGGACGGGAGACATAGAGGGAGAGAAACAGCAATGTGTGGTTGCCTCTCACATGGCCCTCACTGGGGACCTGGCCCGCAACCCAGGCATGTGCTCCCACTGGGAATCGAACCGGGACCCTTTGGTTCCCAGCCCGCGCTCAATCCACTGAGCTACACCAGTCAGGGCTGAAGACCCAGGGGTTTTAAACGCACTTGAGGAACTTCAATCCATCGTGACTCTGATCCTCACTGAGGCTCCAGCTGGCCCACCTTTGGCAGGTGGGAGCCTCGGCAGTCTGGCGCCTCTGTCCCTTTGGCTCCCGTCAGTGCTGGGGACACCCCCCTCATCCCTGTTTTCTCTGCCCTGCCTGGACTCAGCCCCCCTGCCCCCTGCGAGCCCTGGGTGCTCCCAGTGGGAGATGATGGGGGGCGGGGCACTAATATGATTTTTGAGTTTTTGTGGATTATTAGCGTTCTCTTTGTATGCAATTACGTCATTGGCAAATACAGATAACCTTCCTTTTTCTAGTCTCACCAGTGAGCGGGGCCTGCCCCGGGCTTCCAGTGTGCTTTCTCCGTGGAGCGAGGTCCCTTTTGCCCCTGACCAGTTGGGTGTGCTTGAGACGAAAGGCCCTGGCTTTTCTCCGGCTCCTGTGTGCGTCTGCTGGCACGCTCCTGTGCTCTTCCTTCGTCCTGCTGACACGCGTACTCCGTGGAGTGACTGGGGGGCTCCCTGTGCGTTCCTGGTCACGGTGCAGGACCCTTTAAAAAGCTGCTGGGCCCCGTTCGCAGGTTTTGTGTTGATACTTCCGTTTCTCCGTCCCCAAGGCCAGGGGTCTGTTGTATCCGTTTCGTGTGATGTCTTCGTCAGGCTTTGGGTGCCGGTCTCGAACGGTGAGTTAGGAGGTGTCCTCTTAATTTTGGGGAACGGTTTGAGAAGGACTGGTGTCTGTGGGGCTTGCCAGTAAAGCCGTCAGGGCTTGGATTTCTCCTTGTTGGGAGTTCTTCGGCGGACGACTCTGTTTGTTTGTTCTGGGTCTGGTCTGTTCAAGTTTTCTGTTTCTCCTCGAGGCAGTTTTGGTAGTTTGTGTGATTTTAGGCATTTGCCCTTGGTGTCTGTTCTGTCATTTGTTGGCCTGGAACGGCCCCCACCCCTCGAGCCCCCTGCACTTCCGCAGGTCGGAAGGAGCGCTCCCCCGCTTTCTGGGTCAGGCTCTCGAGTGCTCTCTGCGTTTTCAGTCGGTCTAGCTAAAGGCTCGTCGGGGTTAGTTTATTTTCTGGCCGTTGACTCTGTTGCTTTTCTTCTGTTTCATTTGTTTCCGCTCTGACCTTTACGATTTCCTTACTCGCTGCGCGTCTAGGTCTCTGTGCGGGCAGCTCCTCGAGGCGGACAGCGGGCCATGGGTTGGAGCGTTTCCCTTCCCTGCAGCTGCAGCGGCAGCTGCGGTCACCTGACCGCCCCTTGGACCCCGGACCCCGCAGCCCGTCGCAGCCTTCTTGCGGTCGGCTTCCGCTGCGCCTGTTCGGGGACTCGCTGTTGCCTGTGCGGAAGTGTGGGGTCGTGTCGTCCCGAGGGGCCGCTGCTTTTGTCCGTGTGTTTTCCTTTATCTTTTTTTCCACCACAGTTCACGTTCAGTGTGTCTTTGTGTTAGTCCCAAGGGCGCCGCTTCGCCCTCCTCATCGTGACTCCCGTCGGTCCGCCGTCCTGCGTCCGGCGCCAGCGCCAGCGTGGCCGCCGGGCCGACGTCACTGCGCGCGCAGAGTGCCCCGCTTCACCCTCACCCGCTGCTCTCTGCACCTCCTGCAGGGGGCGCCGCCGTGGGGAGTCTCGTAACCCACTCTTCTAACGTAGCATTTACTCCAGGTACATTTCATGCAATTACCGATTAGCAAGGACTAACCGCTGCCGTTTTATTTATTTATTTTTTTAAAGATTTTATTTATTTCTAGAGAGAAGGGAACAGAGGGAGAAAGAGCGGGAGAGAAATATCAATGTGAGGTTGCCTCTGGTGCGTCCCCTACTGGGGACCTGGATCGAAAGCCAGGTGTGTGCCCTGACTGGGAATTGAACCCTTGACACTTTGTTTTGCAGGCCAGCGCTCAGTCCATTGAGCCACACCAGCGAGGGCCATTTTATTTTGTTTTAATACGTGTCTCATCTTTTTTTTCAGTATATCATTTTGATTCCCTTCTCTTTTTGTTTTCTGCATACAGAGTGGGACAAAAGTAGGTTTACAGTTCTTGTGGAAAATAATACAATAATTAATAAGTAACACAACAAGAATAAACTCTGTGTCACATACAACTGTAAGTGTACTTTTGCCCACCCCATATTCCGTGTTATGTTCTTTTTTTTTTAACTATATTTTATTGATTATGCTGTTACAGTTGCCCCATTTCCCCCCTTCACTCCCCCCTCCCCCTTACTCCCCTTTCCCCTCCCTTTAGTTTTGTCCATAGGTCCTACACATAAGTCCTTCTGCTCCTGTACTTCCTATACTATTCTAACCTCCCCTTGTCTGTTGTCTACCTCCCATTTATGCTACTTGTTCTGTGCCGCATTCCCACCCTCTCCCCCTACCACTCCCCTGCTGATATTCCTCCATACCTCATATAACTCCCTTCAACATTTCATACAATAAAGGCTGGGTGGTGATGAACTTCTTGAACTTGACCTTATCTGCAAAGCACTTTCTCTGCCCTTCCATTCTAAATGAAATCTTTGCTGGATAGAGTATTCTTGGATGTAGGTCCTTGC
>PVJI01000675.1:0-235324 GCA_004026765.1 Micronycteris hirsuta
ATTAAAATAGAAAATATTTTAAACTAAAAGCAGTAGCTGGTAAGTATTTCTGTAAAGGGAAACTACGTTGATTTATCTATGCTGCTGCTTTTTTTAAAGAGGAAATTCTACAGTTCCATGCACAGGCCCTTGGATATGTGGATTCTCATCTCTGATCCACTAAGTATTAGACGTGGAATCTTGGGGAAATCATACTCATTGTGCCCTAGTAAAATGAGAGTGTTAGTAAGTAAACTTAAAAGTTTCTTCTAGCATTTAAATTCTGTGGATTTAATAATACATTTGTTTCGGCGGATGTCATACTGCCCTTCTATAGTCTGATTCCTGTGAATTCAGAAGTTGTTAAAATGCGTCAGGTATGCAGCTTTTATGTGTCTATTTCTGATGCTATGAAGGACTAAGGTAACTCCGTGTTCGCTTGGTAACTGTAACTCCAGGTAACTCCAAACACCACCCTTTGCCTGTGTTCCCATAGTGGCTTCTCCATGCATATAACACAGCATTTCTTAAGGTGCTATACTTTTTGGTTTACATGTCTGTCCCCCTACAGACTGTGAGCCCGTCGGGTGCAGCTGGGAGCTGAAAAAGCGTCTCCCTGGTGCCAAGCACAGGCTTGAGTACAGAGCAGGAGATTTTGCTGAAGAGATGAGTGAAGGAAGCTCTGTGTAAAAAGATGATGATCCTAAAAGAAAATGATGGCTAACCCTGTACCGATAATTTGTACTCTTGTCTCTTTTCCAGATTAGGATTTTAATTGATTTGGGACATATCCCTTAGTCATAAACTCTTTAGAAAATTTTGATAATTTTTGCAAGCTTTAGGTTGTTGCCAGATTAATTTAGTCATCAAGAAAAAAATGCGTGAGTTTCACCTGGCATGGATTAACAGCTATTGTTCTGTCTCCCGATTGCGTACTGTGCATGGGGGCCTTCAGACCATCCTGGGAGTCTGGGCAAGAGGGTGTGAAGACCGTGGCTCTGTCTGTCTTCAGAGACTGGGGAACTCTGTGGGGAAGCCCCACCTGAAGCCCTTAGGTTAATGAGGCTAGGCTGGCGCCATCAATGAGAACTACTGACTAACTCATAGACGGTACATATGTTGTTCTAGATACCATCTGAATCAGTGACACATGCTCTCCTTACACACCCTCTCTCATAAATAAGGGAAGTGACAAAGAGCTCATGGCTTTAATTCTGAACACAAACAAAGCTCTTTCACTGTCTTCTTCCCCGGTGATGGTCTTTCCACTCCTGAGTGGGTCCAAGAGTAGCTACTGCCCAAAAGGCAGATGCAGAGCACCTGGTCCTTCCTCCCTGGGCCCCCCTCCACCTCTGCCGTTCTAGTAGGGGTACCCTAAAACCGACACCAGAGAACCCCTCATGAAGAACAAGAGATGGTGTATCACCTATATACGCTTCCTTGTGGAGACTCACATCAAATTGTAAGCATTTGAAATAGAGATACTAGGAGTTTAAAATTTCAGAACTTTAAATAAAAATAGATTTCAAATAACAATGAAAGTAAAATATCAGTACTAAAGAGCGTACCGCAGTACCCTGGGGTTCCACAAACCGTCTTCATGAGCACTTGGTGTTCCACAATTTTGGAGAGTCCGAAATCAGCTAGCAACACAAGAAAACAATTAAGAAGGCAAGTTTTTTTCCCCTCAACTGTTATGACAGAATACTTCTCTTACCCGAAATAAAACTAACATTTATTTTTTTGTTTTTGTATTTGATGATGGGGTTGGATGTAGATGGGGACCAGTCACCAGGAAGAGAAAACTAAAAAAAAAGTAATAATAATAATTTAAGTCTTATTTTAAATTGGAGAAAAATGTGATTCCTAAAAACATTTTATACTTTTCTCTATAATTTCCAGCTTTTGGAAAATAAGCTATTTCTTCTTGAAGTAAGAGTTGGAATAGATATATTTTGTTAAATATTAATTCTGAGATTTATGAAACTAACTCTCAAGGACAATATAAAATTAGTGATATAAATCAGAAATTTTAATCTATTGGAATAAATCAAAATAAACAATTAGACTTTCATGAATGTCAAAGAAGTGAACAGAAACATCAAAAGGTTTATTTTACTTCAAATAGTGTCATTTATTAGTGTATTTGACAGGGAAGAATTCACTCTCCTATGAAGAATATGGCTTTATTTTTTATTTTATTTTTTTGTAAAAATCCTTTTTTATTTATTCCTCAGAATATTATCTAGATAAAACATTATCAAAAGTTGCTATCATTATGGGGTCTATTTGCTGGCTCCATCTGCCCCACTCAGGAAGCACCAGGAAACCTTTTAAGGCCGTTCTTCAAGAGAGGCAGGTGCAGAATGGATGCCGTTTTAGACTTCAAAGATAAACCCATTTTTCCGCGGAGGTGCTGATCCTTATCAGAGAAAGCAGCAGGAAGTCCTTCAGAAAGCAAGGCTCTCCTGCCTAAATTAGTATCTATCCATCCATTTAAAGAAATATCGTTAAGGATAAAATCTTTGAAAGTGATGTCAAAGGAGATGGGAGCCTCCCGCTGTTCACCGCCTTTCAAGAGTGATTATGAGAACACGCTGGCTGCCCAGCGGGACTGCGGCACTTTTCCTGCAGCGGCTCGCATTCACAGAGCACATTATGTTGTTTGAGCCCTTCTGTGATCTGTGTAACTTAATTTTCAAAGGTGTTAACACTTATGAATGCAGTGAACCCATTGGATTTGCACTATAAAGGAAAGCACCAAGAGAGCAAGGTCCTTCGGAGGATTTAATTAAAAAAATTTCAAACCCTGTACAAGCCAGACAGAACAGATTCTACTAAGGAAAATCCATCTAAAATAAATTTTACTTTTATTCCTTTTTTTTTTTTTGCAAATGAAGATTTGTTTTGAAAGGCAAATGGAAAGTAATATTTAATATATTCTTTTTTTTTTCTGAAATACTAATTGATAAATCTCTTTGGGTAGAATCAGAATTTCCCAAGGTCCATCACTGCAGTTCTTCAAAATGCCTATTGGGGAAAAAAACAAGGTTTTTGGGAAAAGCCTCATAGTCCACTATACTAAATGTCAGTGTGCACATTAGCATTTTTAAGGTTTGGGGGGAAATCCTGAAAAAATAAAAATCTTGTTTATGTTGGCATTTTCCAACTTATTTGACCAATTAGCACCTCCACAAAGCACTTGCACCTTCCCCAAAAGGGGATTAGTCACCCTCGTTCACTCTGCCAAGGGACGAGCATTCCATGGAGCACACTTCAGGGGATACGGATCTCAGTTTATCTCTGTTCATGTAACAGGAGACTCAGAGCCTAAATCCACTGGTAGGCACTAAATATTCTGTGTTAAAGTTCTTGATTATCTAAAATTAAGCTCCACCTAATTTGTGGAATAAAAGTTAATAACCAAAAAAGAAGTGTTACGTTATCTGTGATTTTCTTCTATATAAACAGATTGACAAAATACAAGGCCACCTCCTGGAATTCCTGTTATTTTCAAGTGTTGTGATTCTTTTGTACGTCCAGCAATGTGAGCTAATGTTAGGCACTGATTTTAGATGAATATTCCAGACTTCCAAACTCTGCATTATTCCTTTACAGACAGGAAATATTCCAGGGAATTAAATGGAGGGGAAATTGGATGGAGTCACATTTTAAAATGCTATAGAATAAATTTCTCTTGCTCTGGGAAAAGGGGTCAAAGTCCTCACCGATCTTGAGTGGTGCATCTGGGGCTGGAGTTGCATAGAGAAGATTCTCTGGCTTGAGGTCACGATGGACAATCCCATTTTCATGTAGGTACTAAACAGGGAATATAATGAGGTAACATTCATGTAGTCACATTCATGGTTTCAACACTTATATTTACCATTTTCAGAATTATAATAATCTTTACTACATATGTTATTCAACAACATACATATTATAATTTAAAAATAAATACCATAAAGACAGAATGTTTTCAACTATACACCAATCTAGAATAACTTATCTATAATTACCTGAAAGTGAAATGCAATCTAAATTATATAGAACCAATTGCCAGAAATAAAATATCTGCCCCTCAGAGAATATTAGTTGCAGTTCTCTTTACGCATATCAGCTCAAACTGGCTAATTATTGTTATAAGAAAGTCAAGGTGCTGTGTCTTGAAATTTGTCTGGTTTATTATCTTCAAAGCATAATTGCATGTGTCATCTTATAAATTCACAGCCATGGCAAAGACTTGGGATTGTTGTTGGAACGGGCACTTAGACGTGAGTAACCAGCACAGAGAACACATCCAACCCAGGGCCCTGTGCACGCCTCTCTCCTCAGCCTCAGGTACCAGCCCCCGCCCAGCGCTCACCCCTCCCACTGCTCTTGCCGTCAGCCGGGCCACATCCATGTACCCCCTCGTAATTACTCTGATGACTAGCTTAATTGCCCGCTTCCCTCAGCCCATGCTCCATGCAGTCACGAGTCATTATTCTTTAAAGTGCAGACCTAGTCACATCACTCCCTGCTTTCCTTTGCTTTTGGCATGAATGGCAGCAGCCATGTAGCATTTGATTTTGTATCTTCAGCAGGCATCGCAAACTCTCCAGGGGCAGGAAGGTACCATAAAATAATGAGGGAAGTTGGAAGAGTGTAAAATAAGAGGGAGACATTGGGGGGTCCTGGGGACCGCATCTATCCCTAGAGAGAGCACGACCCCTGAAGGGGCCGAGGTGACCCAGGTTCAGCTGCTTGTTGTCAGGCAGGAATTCAGGCCCCATGTTGCTAGCTCTTCTGATTTTTTGAGGCAAGACAGAAACTCATATTTTTTTTGTAAAATATCCCACATTTTAAATGGTGATGAAGTTTTAAACCCTGTACAGGCCAGACAAAACACTCTGCAGTCTCTGATTCTTGCTTTGGAATTGAAAACAGTCCCTGGCACTCAGTAGATGTTGAGTAAAAACTGTTAAGTACATGAATACAATTTTTCTTCCGACTCTGCTTCTTCCATGAAATCCCTATTGCGGCTGGGCTGCGAGCCTTCTTTTGCGGTAAGCTCTCCTTGACTGTCTACTCCCTTCCCTTCAGCTACTTTTTACAGCTCCCCCAATGTATGTGTGTGTGAAAAAATTGTGTGGTGGGGTTGTGATTAATTTTAGTTTTTTCTTATATAAAATTTAACTATAAAAATTATATATTATTACTTGAATGATCCACTTTTAAAATAAATTTTATACAACTGGCAGGCATTTCATATTTGCTTATCCTGAATACCATCCATCTGCTACAAATGATGTGCTCTGAATATGAATAAACCTATTTAGTTGGTAACTATGTTTGGTCTCAAATTAACTAAACAAACTATGTGATTACACTGCTGGCAGTTTGAGAATATAAGACTATTCCAATACAGTATCCTAAAAAAACGTTCCAGTTCGAGCCTGTTCCTTAAGCTTCAGGACAATGTATCCACCTGCCCATGTCTCATTTCCGGATGGCTGTCTCACAAGGTCCTTCAGTTCTCCATGTCCATACCCAAACCCCTGACCTTCTCCCAGCCCGGGCCTTCCAGTTTTTCCCACGTCAAAACGTGGTGTCTCAGTCAACTCAAGTGTGCAAGTCAGGAATTGGTTCCCTCCTCCTCCCCGCCGCCTCCATCCAATTCACAACAGAGTGCTGCCGCTTCTGATTCCAAAGTGTCTCCTGATCCTCCCTGCCTCTCGCCATGTTATTCGCGAGATCTAGCGGGGTCACCACAGCAGTCCCTTCACTACTCCTTCGATTTCCAGTGTGTCCCCACAGCAGCACGGGGGACCGGCCATTTCTCCTCCTTGGGAAGCTCTTCTGTGCTTTCCCAGCACTTTATTCGAGCTTTCAAGGCCTTGGTGGTCTGGCCCCTGCCACCCGCTCCAGTCATTCTTCCACATTCCCCTTTATTGCTCTGCTCCACTCATACGGACTTTCTTTGAGTCCCTCAAAAGCCCTAACTTCTTTCCCAAATCAGTACCCTTGTCCAGCTGCCCTCTCTTACTGGAATGCTTTCTTACCCTTTTTCACCTGGCCAGCCCTCCTCATCCTCAGGACACAAGTATAATGGCAATGTCTCAGGGAGGCTGTACCTGTCCTTCCAAACTACCACACATACCCACTCTTATGCTCTCATTAATTCCTCTTGCTTTTCTTACAGCATGCCTGTGTCTTTCCAGCTTTATGTGCAGGATGTCTCCCTCGCTAGACTGAAAACTCCACAAGGACAAAGAAATGTGTATCTTGTTTCCCAGATCCCTAGTACCTGGCACTAAGTATGCACTCAATAAATACTTTTGAATGATTAAGAAATAACTCAATTTTCCTATTGAGAAACTGAAATTCCTATTGGTATAATCTGCATTTTTACTCATTTGTAGTTATTAATTTGTAATAGAAGTTAAAACTTGTGTGCTTACATTGTAGCGCTAAGTTCCAAAGCAACACCGTTTTGGAACATTTAGCTATTACAAGGTTCAGCATCTGTGTGCTTACGAAACAGACCATACCTATTGTTTAATAATACTTAGTCACTTCACTGCGTATCACTTAGATGAATTAGATTTATAGCATCATTTTGAGAAAAGCCCAAACCCAATAAGAACATTTTAACTGAAGATGAGGCAAAACAGTTTCATCTTCGAAATCATATTTTGAATAATTACATAATCAGCTTTTGTTCTCCTGTAGCAGCATTAAGTTAATAGTTACGGCTGAACTAATTTCTTCACAGCCTTTGAAGTTGATCTGAATATCCAATACAGCATATGCCTCAGGGGAATTTGGGTAATGACAGTTGAAAATCCATCTGTTAGTTGTTCTCTTCAGTTCCTCCATGTCTGAAACATTTGTAAACTGGACTTGCCAGTGCAATAAAATGGAGCTGAGCCGGGATTCAGCCAGCTGTAATGGCACAGTAGCGAACAGTGCGCAAGCCAAAAGGCCTCCGTGAGCAAGTGAAGGTGTCTAGCTGGATGCCAATGCTGAGCCTGCTAGACACCTTCTAGCAGGTGATCGGCCTGCTGCTGTCCCTGCAGTAAGGTTCCCAGGTGTGCACTGCTGCTTTAGGTTTGGGTGTGGCCTAGAAGTGTCTGGATAAAACAAAGCTCTGCAGAAAATGCTTATTGGAGTGACAATATCATGGGGAAAGTGAACAGGGTGCTAAGAGAGAGGGTAATTAGAGTGCCACTGGGTGGGGAGAGCTGGGCTGTCACGCTGGAGCAGTTTTAGGGGAGAGGTCAGGAAGAACAGACTCCAGCTCTTGTTTCTGATTTTGGGACAAGTCTCCTGGTACACAAAGACAGAATGAGAGAATGTGGATAGTTTTAACAGGTTGGAAATTTATTTTCCTACCTATTTATATGTGTGCATGTCAGAAAACTATGAAGTGCATATTTCCAAGAATGGTGTATGTAGCACTGGTAGAAAATGCCACTTACCTGTACTATTTTCCTTAGATGCAATTCCATGCATAAAACGTTCATTCAACCAAGACTTCAGTGAAACACTTATCGTTGCTTTCAATAGCCATTATTAAGTGAATAGTTATCATTTAAAACTGGGCATTATATAAAAAAATTAATGAAAAAAAAGTGTGCCTTGATTTAAACAGATAAGTCTTATGCTGAGAGAATACAAAATGTAAAAAAACTGAAGAATGGACATGCAATGAACAAAGGAATGGGTATATACAATGCATTTTTATATAAGATGAGAGCAAGTGCGTGCTATGAGGCAGCTTTCCAGGGGACTGTTGAGAATGATTAGAGAGAAGAAGCATGTGATAAGTTCATTGTCTTATGTCCCATGTGTGTGTTCAGATTTGAGGAAAGATGAGACTTGAGGTCTGGAGGCTATGAAAAGTTTTGACCAAGCATTTTGAATTCCCACCAGCAAGGAAGAAGAGTTCCTGCTGCACTATAGCCTTGCCAGTAATTGGCATCCCTGCTGCCCCAACTTTGTCTCAACACCTAGGAAAATGATGACTAGACTCTGGAATGTCAAGTTCGGCTGTCACAGCTTTCCTTCTGCCCTTTTGTTTCCACAATGCTGCTTATCAGGAAATGAAGGGGAAGTGAATGGATTTTTATTCCTGGCACTTTCCTCATTTATCTATTAATTCATTTTGACTGGGAAAAATCGTGGTGTCTAGTGACTGGTAGCCGACAGAGTTGGGTATTTATTTTTCTTTTCCAAAATATATGTATTTAAGGATGTGATCCAAGATGGCAGAGGAATAAGTGGGAGCTACACTAAACTCCTTTTAGGATCCATCTGGATTACAACTAAATTATAGAGAAATCACCCTGAATAACCAGCTGAACACTAGCTGGAGAGAAGCTTTACAGCCAACGAGAAAAGAAATCACTTCACCACAACAAGACCGTAAGGAGTGCAGACGAGGTGCGAGAGGGCTGGCTGGGCTCCCACGGGCGGCAGCTTAAGTTCCAAAGGGATATTTCAGTGGCTGGAGGGGATCCCCCTGAGAAGTATGGGGTATAAACCCCAAGCCAGGCTCCCCAGCCTACAGCACCACAGCCAGAAAGGAACCCAGATAATATTCAACTGTGAAAAGCAGCAGGATTTCTGTCTGCCAGGGAGAGATGGCTAAAGAAGCAGAGAGCCTCTTAAAGGGCCAAAATAAAACAATTTGTTTGCAGCCAATGGAATCTGGCAGAGGGAGGGCAGAGTGGACTAGAGATGCTTGAGGAGACTCTGGGGTTGGTGGCTCTGGGGAGAGAACTAAAACAACAGCCACCAGGATCCCTGTGCTGAGTCATCCCCCATACTGCAGAAGCCATCTTTCTCAGGCAGAGCATGCTTCTCCAAATGGCATCAACCTAAAGGGAAGCAATAGCCTGCCCACAGGAATTACTCTGCTCCACCCTGTGTAGCTTAAGTCAGCTGATGATTACAGTTTGATTAGTTTAACAACTGATTGGTTTAACTGCTCATTAGCTTAACAACTCAGATGGAAAATACAAAGAAGCAGCCAAAATGGGTAGACAAAGAAACATACCCCAAAAGAAAGAACAAGAGAGTTCTCCAGAAGAAGAACTAGATAAAATGAAGGCAAGCAATTTAGCAGATAGAGTATAGAGTAATGATAATAAAGATACTCAACAGCATGAAAATAGACATAGAAACCACAAAAAAGGACCAGTCAGAAATAAAGAATGTAATATCTGAAATAAATAATACACTGGAAGGGACAGAGTAGGTTAGATGAAGCTGAAAATCAAATGACTGATTTGGAAGACAAGGTAAAAGAAAAAAAAAACACATGTAGGCAGAGCAGCAAAAACAAAAAAGAATTAAGACTTTTGTTCAAAATGGTGGGGTAGGCAGACATGATTCACCTGTTCATACAACCACATCAAAATTACAATAAAAATAGAACAGCCATTACTCAGAACTGTCAGAAACTGAGTTCAATGGAAGTCTGACAACTACGGAATTAAAGAAACCACATCCATCCAAACTGGTAGGAGGGGCGCAGATGCAGAATGGGAATGGTCCCTCACCCATGTGTGGTGGATACAAATTCTGGAGGGGTATCTTGGGACAAAGGAGTCCCAGACCCACATCATGTACTCCAGCCCAGGTTTCCAGAGCCAGGAGGATAAGTCCCCACGACTTCTGGCTGCAAAAACAAGTGGGGACTGAGTCGGTGGAAGAAACTTCTGGAGGCCCAAGCAGTTCCTCTTAAAGAACGCACACACAGGCTCACCTACTCAGACTCACCTCCTCTGAGCTCCAGGACAAGGGCAGCAGCTTGAAAGGCACCAGTGGCATAAAGGGAAGAACTGAAATGTCTGAAATAAGGTGAGGAGAGACCAGTTTCCCTTTTCTAAATGATCCCCCTATAAGAGCAGGCAAGCTGGTGCCATAATTGAGACTCCATCAACCTGGCTAAAACTCTTTGACCTATGCTGGACATCTGCTGAGACTCAGCCCCACCCAACTTCTAGGTCCAGTCAAGCTGCTTCTCGATATGAATGGCTGGTCAGGGCTCATGTTTCACAACTTCCTAAATCCTATCAAACAACCGACAGCTGGCCTCAGTTAGTGCCAGGATACACTAGCAGTAGCCAGCCTAGATTCACAGCTTGGCTTCACCTGGGTATCTCTAATCCAAGCACCAGTAGCAGCCATCTCAGATTGCTTCATAGCTCAGGCAGGGTGGCCCCAGGCAAAACACATGTGGGGGCTGACTTGGTCTCCAACACCCGGGAAAACCCAGGGCCAGCACACAGAGTAGACAGCTAAAGACCATGTTGGAGCCCACTATCTGTCCCCTGCACAGTTGATCCTCTGTGGAGGGTGGAGGGTGGTGGTTAGTGGTGAAAGTCAGTCTGTGCAGCTGACTAGCCTGAGTAGATCCCTCACATTGCTCTGTCAACAGTGATCAAGGCTCAAGTACAAGAGGAAGATGTACTCATCCCACATGAAGGGCGCACCTTGATTACACAGTTTGGGTGATAGGGGTGGCTGTAGGTGTCCTCTGGACCCTACAGGACATCTACTACATTAGGCCACACTATGAAGATATGGAGTCAAAGCAGCTCCATGTAATACATAGAAACAAACATAGGGAGGCTGCTAAAATGAGGAGACAAAGTAACATGGCCCAAATGAATGAACAGATCAAAACTACAGAAAACGAGCTAAATGAAATGGAGATAAAGCATTCTATCAGATGCAGAGTTCAAAACACTGTTTATGAGGATGCTCAAGGGACTTAGTGAGGACCTCTGCAGCATAAAAAAGTTCCAGTAAAAAATGAAGGATACACTAATTGAAATAAAGAACAATTTACAGGGAAACAATAGTACAGTGGATGAAGCTGAGAATCAAACAATGATATGGAAAATAAGGAAGAAAAAAAAACCAAAAAACAAACCCAAAACAATCAGAACAACAGGAAGAACAAAAGAATCCAAAGAAATGAAGATAGTATAGGCAACCTCTGGAAAATTTCAAGCAGTCTAACATTTGCATCATAGGACTGCCAGAAGAAGAGAAGGATTGAGAAATTGGAAATCTATCTGAGAAAATAATGAAAGAAAACTACCCTAATTTGGTGAAGGAAATAGACATGCAAGTCCAGGAAGCACAGAGAGTCCCACACAAGGTGGATGCAAAGAGGCCCATTCCAAGATAGATCATAATTAAAATGTGAAAGGTTAAAGATAAAGAGAGACTCTAAAAGTAGCAAGAGAAAAGAAGTTAGTTACCTACAGTGGAGTTCCCATAAGACTGTCAGCAGATTTCTCAAAAGAAACTTCACAGGCTAGAAAGGGTTGGCAAAAAATATTCAGAGTCATGAAAAGCAGGGACCTACAGCCAAGATGGCTTTGCCAAGCAAAGCTATCATTTAGAATCAAAGGGCATATTTAGAGCTTTCCAGACAAGGAAAATCTTAAAGTTCATCATCACCAAAACTTTATTATATGTAATATCAAAGGGACTTATTTAAGAAAAAGAAGATTAAAACTATGAACAACAAAATGGCAAAAGATACATTATCTATCAACAATTGACTCTAAAAAACAACTTAAGAAAACAAGAAGGACAAAGAATGAATCGAGGATACAGACAGCATTTTGATGGGTGCCAGATGGAAGAGGGGTGTGAGGGAATTGGTAAAGAGGTGAGGGGATTAAGAACGATAAATAGGTAGTTACAGAATAGCCATGGGGGTGTAGTTTTGTAAAGGAAACAGAGTAGCCAAGGAACTTATACACATGACCCATGGAGAAGAAAAATGGTGGTGGAATTGCCTGTGGTACTGGGGGTAGGTGCTGGGTGGAGGGGAACAAAGGGAGAAAAATTAGGACACCTGTAATAGCATTATTAATAAAATATAGAAAAAGAAAAAAATTTAAAAATGAGAGCACTTAAGAAACATTTTGGATAACATGAAGCATAACAAGAGCCACATCATAGGAACAATAGAAGGAGAAGAGAGTGAGCAAGGGATCGAGAATCTATTTAAGAAAATAATGACAGAAATCTCCTCTAATCTGGTGAAGGAAAAAGACACATAAGTCCAGAAAGCTCAGAAAGTCCCGAACAAGTTGGACCCAAAGAGGCCTACACCGAGACACCTCATAATTAAAATGGCAAGGCTTAAAGACAAGGAGAGAATCCTAAAAGTCGCAAGAGAAAAGCAGGTAGTTAGCTATAATGGAGCACCAATCAGACTGTCATCTGATTATTCGACAGAAACATTTCAGGCCAGAAGGGAGTGGCATGAAATATTCAAGGTGATGAAAAGCAACAACCTACAAGCAAGGCTACTTTACTCAGCAAAGTTATATTTAAAATCAAAGGAGAAATGAGGAGCTTCCCAGACAAGAAAAAGCTAAATGAGTTTGTTAACACCAAACCTGTATTGCAAAAATGTTAAAGGGCTTTCTTAAAGAAGGAGAAGAAAAAGAAAAGGAAAAAAAGGAAAATAATCTAACACTAAAATGGCACCAAATATGTGTCTATCAATAGTCACCTTAAATGTAAATGGCTTAAATGTTCTGACCAAAAAACACAGGGTAGCTGAATGGATAAGAAAACAAGACCCACATATATATGCTGCCTCCAAGAGACCCATCTCAGAAAGATACACACAGACTAAGAGTAAAGAGATGGAAAAAGATATTTCATGCAAATTGAAAAGAAAGAAAAGCTGGCATAGTAGTACTTATATTTGACAAAATAGAGTTTGAAACCAAGGCTATAGTAAGAGACAAAATAGGACACTACATAATGATAAAAGGAACAATCCAACAAGAGGATATAACCCTAGTGAACATTTACACACCCAACATAGGAGCACCTAAATAAGTAAAGCAAATCTTGATGGACACAGAGGGGGAGATTGACAGAAATACAGTCAGAGTTGGGGATTTTAACACTCCATTGACTTCAATGGGTAGATTTTCCAGACAGAAAATCAACAAGGAGGCAGCACCTTAAATGACACACTAGACCAAATGGATTTAATTGATATCTTCAGAGTATTTCAGCCCAAAGCAGCAGAATATACATACTTTTTAAGTATACATGGAATGTTTTCTAAAATAGACCACATGTTAGCACATACAATGAGTCTCAGTAAATTTAAGAAGATTAAAATCATATCAAGCATCTTTGTCCACAAAGCTATGAAACTAGAAATCAACCACAAGAAGAACACTGAAAATCATGTAGAGACATGGAAGCTAAATGACATGTTATTAATGAATGAGTCAACAATGAGATCAAGGAAGAAATCAAAAGGTACCCTGAAACAAATGAAAATGAGGACACAGCAATCCAAAATCTGTGGGACACTGGGAAGCAATCCTAAGGGGGAAATTCATAGCATTAGAGGCCTCTCTCAAAAAACAAGAAAAACTCAGAAAACAATCTAACTTTACTCTTAAACAAACTTGAAAAAGAAGAACAAACAAAGCCCGAAGTGAATAGAAGAAAGAACTAATAAAGATCAGAGCAGCAATAAAATTCTAAAATATGATAGAAAAATAGATTCTAAAAAATGATAGAAAAGATTAATGGATCCAAGAGCTGGTTCTTTGAAAAGATAAACAAATGGACAAACCTTTACCCAGACTCATCAAGAAAAAAAGAGAAAAAAAGAGAAAGGATCCAAATGAATAAAATCAGAAAGGAAAGAGGAGAAGTAACAACTGATACCAAAAAACACAAGGGATTGTAAGAAAATATTATGAACAACTATATGCCAACAAATTGAACAACCTGGATGAAATGGATAAATTCCTAGAAACATACCATTTTTTGAAACTAAATCAGGAAGAATCAGAGAATTTGAATAGACAGATTACTCCTAGTGAGACTGAAACAGTAATAAAAAGATTCTAACAAAAAAAGGCCTGGACCACATGGCCCACAGGTAAGTTTTACAAAACATTGCAAGAAGAACAAACACCTCTCCTTCTCAAAATATTTCAAAAACTTTCAAGAGGGGAAAGGCTCTCAAGCTCATTTTATGAGGCCAGCATTATCCTAATTTCCAAACTGGATATAGACATTACAAAGAAAGAAAATTATAGGCCAATATCCCTGATGAACATACATGCTAAAATCCTTAACAAAATATTAGCAAACCAAATACAATAATGCATCAAAAAGATACACCATGATCAACTGAGATTTATTCTGGGAATGTAAGGTTAGTACATTTGCAAATCAGTAAATGTGATTCACCACATAAACAAAAAGAAGAATAAAAACCACATGATCATATCAATAGATAAAGAAAAAGCATTTGATAACACCCAGCACCTATTAATGATAAAACCTCTCAGCAATGAGGGAACAGAGGGAACATACCTAAACATAATAAAGGTCACAAATGGGAAACCCACTGCCAGCATCATACTCATTGGGCAAAAACTACAAGCTTCTCCTTAAGATTGGGAACCAGACAGTGATGTTTGCTTTCACCTCTCTTATTCAACATAGTACTGGAATTCCTAGCCATGGCAATCAGACAAGAAGAAGAAATGAAAGGCATCCACATTGGAAAGGAAGAAGTAACACTGTCATTATTTGCAGAGGGCATGATACTGTACATAAAGAACTCCAAAGATTCCACCAAGAAACTAATAGAACTGATAAATGAATTCAGCGAAGTAGCAGGATACAAAATTAATATCCAGAAGTCAGTTGCATTTTTATATGCCAATAAAAAACTAATAGAAAGGGAAATTAAGAAAACAATCCCATTCACAGTTGCTTCAAAAAGAATAAAATACCTAGGAATAAATCTAACCAACGATAGAAAAGACCTGTAAATAGAAAATTATAAGACACTGAAGAAAGAAATTGAAGAAGATACAAATAAGTGGAAGGACATACCATGTTGATGGATAGGAAGATTTAACGTCATTAAAATATCCATACTACCCAAAGTAATCTACAGATTCAAAGCAATTCCTATCAAGACTCCAATAACATATTTCACAGAACTGGACAAATATTTAAAAATTTATATGGAACCACAAAAGTCCCCCACAACAGTGATCCTGAGATAGAAGAACATAATTGGAGGAATCATGCTACCTGATATTAAATTATCCTATAAGGCCATAGTAATCAAAACAGCATGATACTGTCGTAAAATAGACACACAGATTCAATGGAACAGAACAGAGAGCCCAGAAATAAACCCACACTTTTATAGCCAATTAATATTCAACAGAGAAAGCAAGCAAATAAAATGGGTAAGGATAGTTTATTCAATAAAAGGTGTTGGGAAAATTGGACAGATATGTGCATAAAAGTGAAACTAGACCACCTCCTTACACCACACACAAGAATGAATTCAAAATGGATCAAAGATTTAAATGTTCGACCCAGAACTATAAAAATCCTAGAAGAATACATAGGCAGCCAAATCTCAGGCATTGCTTGTAGCAATATTTTATCAAATATATCTCTCCAGGCAATGGAAACAAAAGAAAAATAAACAAATGAGAATATATCAAACTAAAAGGTTTTTGTACAGCAAAGGAAATCATTAACAAAATAAAAAGACAACCCACAGACTGGAAGAAAATACTCGCCAATACATGTGATAACAGGTTAATACCCCAAATTTAGAAAGAACTTACAAAACTCAACACTAAAAAAACAAACAACCCAATTAAAAAATGGGTAAAGGACTGAATAGACACTTCTCTAAAGAGGATGTAGAGATGGCCAATAGACATATGAAAAGATGGTCAACGTCAGTAATCATCAGAGAAATACAAATTAAAACCACAATGTGTTACCATCTCACACCTGTCAGGATGGCTCTCATCAATAAATCAACAAATAATAAGTGCTGGTGAGCGTGTGGAGAAAGGGGAACCCTTTTCACTGTTGGTGAGAATGTAAATTGGTACAGCCACTGTGGAAAGCAGTATGGAGTTACCTCAAAATATTATAAATAGAACTGTTTTATGACCCAGTGATCCCATTTCTGGGAATATATCTGAAAGAACCCAAAACACTGATTTGAAAAAACATAAGCACCCCTATGTTCATTGCAGCCTTATTAACAATCACCAAGATATGGAAGCAACCCAAGTGTCCATCAACAGATGAGTGGAAACAACTATGGGACATTTACAGAATGAAATACTACTCAGCCATAAAAATGATGAAATTTTTATTCTTTGCGACAGCAGGGATGGACCTGGAGAACATTATGCTAAGTAAACTAACCCATCAGAGAAAGACACATACCATATACTCTCACTCACCTGTGGAATCTGACGAACAAACTGAGGAACTAACGAGGAGAATGGGGACAGACTCACAGAGGGCAGGCAGACTGCTAGTGGTGTGGGAGCTTCGGGGGTAGAGGGACGGAGCGAAAAAGGAGAAAAGACTCAAGGACATGGACAGCACCATGCTGATTGCAGAGGGGAAGGGGTGTGTAAGGGAACTAAATGCTAATGAAAAGAATATACAATAAATATTAATTTTTTTTTAAGTTTTGACCAATCAAATGGTGACTGTATATAGGAGATAATGCGTAGTTTGAAATGAGGTCCAAAAATTATCTGCAGTTATAGAGAAAAAAACAAGCAAACATTTTTATGATGAGAAAGAAGAAATCAGGTTGGAGTGCAAGAAAATCAAAGGGAGCTTCTGAATCTGCATGCTCTGGTCCAGCAGGGTCTACAGTCCACAAATAGGCTGAACTCTGTTCTGTCTGGAGAAGCTGAGTGGGCAGGATTGAGGATGAATGTAGAAAGCACTCCATCCTCAGCCAAAGGGATGAACTTCTTCATAAGGATGAAGAAGTGGGAAGAAACACTATGAGAGATGACTGTGTTCCACACTGCAGTCCATACCTTATATTTTAATAAGTTAAGAGTAGATAATTGGGGTGTAATAAGGACAGTTTTTTGATACAAGTGAAAAGAATATAAAATGTGACAGAAGGAAAATCTGTACATTTTTCTTGGAAAACATTTATATCCACAGATGTACAAATGGTTCTTAAATCAAGTATGCATTAAAATAAAATGTGGAATTAAAAAAAAACCAACCCAAAGATATCTTACCATTTGGTCTTTCAAAAATATGCAATCACCCAAAGCTCAAAGTCTGTCCTAAACAGACAAAGATAATACTGATGCTCTGAATTCAGGGGTGTCTAGACATGTAATTAAACTCTCTCTATGGTCCTAACGAAAACTGTGTCATTGTGTAATGAAAGCTACTGCATAGCAATTTAGTTTAATTACAGCTATGCTGTGTTCGATGGGCTGTGTGTGGTTAATTGATAATGTCCCAGGAGTTACTAGGAGGAAGTTTGAATCTCTTTAAAAATCTAGCGGGACAAAGAAGAACTAATCATTACAAAAAGAAAGCAGTGTTCTGACTACAGTTCTCCTATTGGGAAGAAAGATTAACCACATGAATGAGCTCTTGTCTACTCCTCAGAACATTTAGAACCAATATACATCGATTTAAGTTAAGAACTTCATAGTGAACACTCTACTTTGGGGTTGTATCTACTTTGGAGACCTGCCACTACTTTTGTATTTACTTTTGAACCCCAAGATGCCTTCAGAATTGTCAACAAAATATAGGAGACAAGCAGTAGGTGCCTATCTCCCTTGACTAGATTGGCATGCATGGCTAGGACTGCCTGGCTGTGCGATCTGGTAAGCCTTGAGCTGCAGAGCATCCCAAAGCTAGGGAAATCCACACTGGGCAAAGCAGCCAAGCTCTGGGGCCTGTTAGGCATTCTCATGATTTCAGAGTTATCTTTGATGCCTCCCTTCCTCTCACTAAGCTTGGCCAGTCATAATTCCACCTCCAAAATATACCTCACATCTACTGTTTTAATTTACGTGGCAACTGCTCAGTACAGTCCTTCATATCCTCCACGGGCACAATTACCAGTTGTCTCCTATCCATCTCCATACACCCTCACACCTAGGTCATCTTTCTAAAATACAGATTAACTCATGTCAATGCTCTAGTTTAAAAACAAAAACAATTCATCTTCAAGGGCTCCTCATGGTCTAATAATTAAAGTGTAATCTCCTCAGTATAAAAATGAAAAGTCCTTCAAAATTTGTCCCCAGTTTCTGGCTATGCAACATCCTGGGACAATTCTTCCCATGCACTAGCCACATAGCTTTTCCTACTATTCCACTGTCATGCCGTACACATTCCTGCTTGATTCCTGGATAATAATAATCTCTCATATGCCACACTGTATTTTCTCATGATTCTTGCAACAATATTACTCATTTCAAATGCTTTTCCAGAGAATCTTGCCACTCCCCATCTAGAGATGGATTCTTATTCTCCTCCCTTTGAATCTGGTCTGTCACTTGTTGGTAAGCAATAGGACACAGTGAAAGTGACAGTGTGTGACTTCTGAGGTTAGATCATTGGTCCGTGCAGCTTCCACCTTGTTTGCTAGCACTCATTTTTCTGTCCCTTAGCTGCCACGTGAAATACCTGACTATCCTAAGGTCACGATGCTGTCAGCAAATTGGGCAACGTGGAAGAGCCAAGTATAGTTGTTCCAGTGGACAGCCTCTGCTGAAGTCCCATGTGACAGACATCATCAACTGCCTGGCCTGCGAGTGAAGGCACTTCTGAATGACTCCTGCCTCCAGCATCAAGCCCCAGGAGAGATTCCAGACATTATGGAGTCGAGACAACCAAATAAATAAAATGGTGACACTATCTGAACAAGAACAGGTGCCAGCTCCTAAGATCTTTGTATTAGAACAGATGTCCTGTGTCCATCCAAGTTCATAACCTTGTGTGGCTTTGTGTTCAAGAAACTTAGTGAACTCAACTCATCCTGCTCTTTGTTTAAGGCAATATCAATAGCTGCCCTTGGACTATGGGCTTAGAAGTGAAATACAATATAAATTGATTAGTTCCATTCTGCTGTACAAAACCAAACTTACTTTAGTATTGTAGGTCTGCTATGATGAATTCTATTATGTTGTGTATGACTAACAGTCTTTATTTTGCCTTCATTTTTGAGAGTCATTTTCACTTAGTTTTGAATATCAACTGGCTCCATTTTTTTCTCTTTACAATACTTTGATGATGTTATCCCACTGTTTCTTACATTATTTTTGATGAAAAATTTAATATCATCCTTATCTTTGTTCCTCTGATACAATGTCTTTTCCGTTTGACTGTTTGTATGTTATTTTATTTATCTTTAGTTAAGAAGATTGAATATGATGTATCTTGGTATCATTTTCTTCATGTTCCTCATGTTTAAGATTTGTTAAAATTCTTGACTGCATGGCTTTATAAGTTTCATCAAATTTGGAAAATTGTACATATTATTTCTGCAAATATAATATGATCTCCCATCATTTTCAATGATTCAAATTTTACATATATGTAATATATAAGTATAAATATATATTTTTATATCCATGGCTTATTGATATTCTCTTAATTTTGTTTTTAGTCTTTTTTTTAATCTTTCACCTTGTATCATTTTTGTCTTTTAATGCCATGTCTTCAAATTCACTTTTTAAAAAATTTCTGAAATGTCTAATCTGGTGTTAATTCCATTCAGTATATTTTTCATCTCTAGATATTTGATTTCAATATTTTTTATATATCTCCATGAATCTACTTACCATCTTCATTTTTTCCTCTCTTGAATATATGGAATACATTTATAACAACTGTTTCACTATCTCTATATATACTAATTATTTCATTTGTGTCATTCCTAAGTCAGTTTGTATTGATTGTTTTTTTTCCTGCTCTCCTTCAGTCTCACTATGGATGTACTTTCACATTCATTTCTCATAATTTGTGACATAAATAATAGACTGTGATTTTATTCTGTTGAGTGCTGGACAAATACAGATGTATCTGTGATCTTCTTTAGCTTTATTCTGATGCAGTTAAGTGACACTACTTGAAAATAGTTTGATCTTTTTGAGATTTACTTTTAAACTTTATTAGTTTGTCCACTTTGTCTATTGGAAACACAAACTCTATATGAACTGCAAGCATTGTGACCTCTAATCTGTGGTTCTTTCCTTGGCCTTTCATGCATGTTTCCCTCCCTCACATGCATGTTCCGGTCAGCGGTCAGCTGAAGACCATGGGCAGGGACTGGTGGGGTGGGTAGGGCATTTGTGGTGTCCAGAGATCTTGCTCAGCACAGCTCTTCCTCTCTGGAACGCTGCTCCATGAGCTCTGGCCTCCTTGGCCTCAGACTTTCTACTCTGCCTTCTCATCTCAGGGAGGCTGCTGGTTTCCTCTTGGTTTCTCCCTTCCTATATGGCAGCCTTGAAAATCTCTTTAACCAACTGTAGGGCTCCTGTTGTTTGCACGCCATTTGTCAGGGATCACTGTCCTGGGCTGCCTGACGTCCAATGTCTGAAAACCATGTTCCATACTTTTTGTCTGGTTTTTGTTGGTTTCAAGGAAAAGTGTAAGTTAGTTTCCTTTTACTCTATCATGACCAGAAATAGACATTGCAAATATTATTACTTCAGATATTTTAAATGTTTTCTAAATAATATTTGTTACCTAAAATTGGAATTATCCTCAGTATTTCAGACCATTTTGAACCTACTACTGCTACTGGTTTCCCAGTAAATGCAGTTAAAGCTGTGAAAGAAAGAATGGATGATGGTTGGAGACCCCCTGAACTTAGTTCAATATTGATCAGACTCTACCCTTAATTCAGACGAGATGGGACGCATTCAGGGTGCTCTGGCCGCAGACTACACTTGATTCAATATTGATCATAGTTTCAGCTGTATTCGTTTATAAGTTTATGAGGTTTCCTACAGTGAAGAAAAAATAATTTCAGCCTGCTCCTTTGTTAGGAAGAATTCTTTCCTTTTTGTGGGCCCTGTGGGAGTGTTGGAGAGCAGTGCCGGGTGTGAACCAGGCTCAAAGTAGGGATACAAAATCACATTAAATAAGGTGGCTAAGAGTCCATGGCTTGGAGCTAATCCTCTTGATAAATCTTAAATCTGTAAATAGATGAGTCAATATTTTAACTTTATGGAGTGCGGATGAAGTGCTCACTGACCATATTCTACTATTTATATAACATTTACTTCATTTATGAAATAAATCTTGTAAGATTTCTTGAAGCAAAGTGAAAACTTACCAAATTAAAAAACTCTAAATATATAAAAGGTATAAGTATTATACAAATGTATCACTAAAGCAATCTGTTTAAGGAATTTATATGATAAATTATATTGAAGGTTACTAAGTTTCAGATACCAGTAGCAGTAATTCATTTAGTAATTAAAGTACTTGAGTGATGCTTCAAAAAATTATAAAATAAATAAAGTTTGTCTATATATGTTGGTTGTTCAGAGACCCTCTATACTCTATGACAGTGATTTTCAAATGGTGCACTACAAGAAACTTTAAAATATGCAACACCTGACTATTTAGGCAGGGACACTGAAAACTTTCCCCTTAGGTTGTCAAACAAAAAAATGACAACACCAGTGCACCAGTAGCCCTTCGGTGTGAATGCGCTGCCTTGAACCATAATTACATAGGTCATATGACAAGACATGCATCTTATTGGTCATATCTCATAATATTTGTGTCTTATTGATTAATTCTTACCACCAGAAATCTTTATATACAAGTATAGGCACATGATTTTTAAAAAGTCACTTTGAAACAAAAAGGGTAGGTAATTACAATTTTTTTGGTAAATCAATCAAAATTATACTTATTTTTTCTCAGATCAGCAAAAATTATAATGTACTTTTTGGTGTGCTGAAGAATTTTAGTAATTAGTTTGTGGCAATGACATGAAAAAGGTTGAAAATCACTGTTCTATGACAATCATAAAATTTCTTGATCCTTACAGATAAAAATGATCAAATGATCTATTACGTTCTGTGGCATTTCATTTAAAGATAATAAAATACAACTTTATTAAAACTTGGAAGGCTTTGATATGTTAGTTATGTCTAGGCCTTATGTGGCTTCAACTTATATGTAGTTTAAAAAATACCAAGTGTCTATATTAGAGTATTATAATAAATACAGATAATCAAATGCTTTACAGACTAAAGCTTTTCAAGCCTTCCCTGAAGGATTACTAGAAGGATCCCAGAACCAGCCCAGACTTTAATAGATTATTTAGAGTAGGAGCCCCAAACTCAAATGTCTCTAAAGGACAGGCCGCTAACATAAGAGTGCAATGGCCAAAACTCATATTTAAATATTTTGTTTAATAATTTTGCATAGCACTTCCTATGTGACAGGCACCGTTCTAAGTGATTTACCAAATATATTAATCCTATTTTATCCTATACATAGATATTAATTCTACATAATTCAGTATTATATTAATACATATAATTCTATTATCTCCATTTTTCAAACAAAAGGAACAACCAGGTTAAACCATGTGCTCAAGTTCACACAGTTAGCAGCTGCTGCGGGATTTGGACCCAATAGTGTGGACTGAGTGTGTGCTCTTAACCACCAGACCGGGGAAGAGCGGAGAAGTTTATGGAAATCAGAGACAGCACATCGTAGCCACTAAACTTTGCACAATATCTGAGCAAACTCAGGTTTTAATTCTTAGTTGCTCAGCAAGTTATTTTCCAAGATGTTAAGAGTGAAAGAAAATCCTGTAATAATCCTTAAAACATTCTGGACAGTACCTATATTATTACCAGACTTCTTCCATATAGGAGGAAAAGCTGATATTGGAGATGCCTTCTCCCTATTATTTCCTTATTTTGAGAAAAAGGAAATATAATACAAGAGAAACACCAGCGAGAGAATTTGGAGTCACCTGTTAATTCTGCCTCTTGTCCTGTTAAAGGAAAAGAACGGCTTTTGCCGCTTTCCCCTGAGCTACAGCACCCTGCTTTCTGGGGTGCAGGAGTGGTTTTGCCTGGCTTGACTTGGGATAATTTTAATAGGTCACTTAACAGTTACAATTTTTACTCCTGAGGATCCCTTTTGTTAATATTCATGTGGTAGATGTCATAATCAGAAAAGTGTGTTTATAACACAGCATTTATAAGTAATAATTAACTGGCCCATTTCCTTCTTCTTAATCAGACACATATAACCCCATGGCCCATAGAATGCCTGTATTCTCTTGCTGTCAGCCAGAGCATTATCAATAGCGAGAGAGACAGAGACAGGGCTGCCACCATAAAATGACGAATGTAAGCCAAATCAAATAAGGTTGGGATTTCCATTAACTACTGCATCATTCTCAAAGGCACATACGTGACTGTCATAAAACATTTTGACATATTGAAAATTACTTTGTAGCCCTCAACTAACGCCCTCTTGTGTCCCTAAAATGAGAAAAATCTCAATCTGGAAACAAAGACATTGTAGGGTGGATATTGGACTTCAATCTGTCCTTATACATCAGTAACTGAAAATCAAGTATAGTGAATCATATGAGATTCACAATATATACTATATAAAGCCAGAACAGAAAAGATTAGATTGATCTTTTAAAGCAGCGGTGTCAAACTCATTTTCACTGGGGGCCACATCAGCCTCGTGGTTGCCTTCAAAGGCCCGAAAGTAATGTTAGGACTGTATAAATGTAACTACTCCTTAACAGTTAAGCGAGAGCTCAGGCCTGCTGCTGGGTAGAAACAAGGTGCCGGGCCGGATTTGGCCCACAGGCCGTGTGTTTGCCACCTATGTTTTAGAAGAAAACTCATAATACTTTTTAAAAAGATTTTACTTTTTTAGAATAGGTTTAGGTTCACAGCAAAATTGAGGGGAGGGTGGAGAGAGTTCCCATAGACTCCCTGGCCCTCCCACATGCAGTCTCCCCATTATCAACATCGTCTACCAGAGCGGTGCAAGTGTTACAACTGATGAACCTACATGGACACATCGTGACCACTCAAAGACCACAGTGTACCGTACAGTTCACTCCTGGTTTTGTGTGTTCTATGGGCTTGGGAAAATGAACAATGGCGTGTCCACCATTATGGTATCATATAGAATATTTCACTGCCCGAAAATACTACAGTGCATTTATTCATTCCTCCTGCCTCACCCCAACCTCTGGCATGCACTGCTCCCTTTATTGTCTCCATACGTTTGTCTTTTCCAGAATGTCATACAGTTGGAATGACACAGTATGTGATGTTTCTGGATTGGTTTCTTTTACTTAGCAATAGGCATTTAAGGTTCCTCTGTGTCTTCTCATAGCTTGATGGCTCATTTCTTTTTGGTGATTAACAACATTCCATTGTCTGCATGTACCACAGTTTATTTATCTACTCACCTGCTAAAGGACATTTTGATTACTTCCAAGTTTTGACAATAATATTTAAAGCTGCTATAAACATTCATGTGCAGGATTTTGTGTGAACATGTTCTTCACTCCTGCTGGATCTTGTGGTGAAGAGTACATTTAGGTTTGTAAGACATTGTCAAACTGTCTTCTAAGGCAGCTGAACCATTTTGCAACACATGAAGGGTCTTGTGGCTTGACATCCTAACCAGCAGTGCTCTGGATTTTGGCCTTTCTAACAGTTGGGTAGTGATATCTTGATGTCACTTTGATTTGCATTTCCCCGATGACCTGTGATGCAGAGCATCTTCTCGTATGCTTCTTTTCCACATGCACAGCCTCTCTGGTCAGATATCTATTAAGATCTTTGGCCTATTTTTAAGTCCAGTTGTATGTTTTCTTATTGTTGAGTTTTAAGAGATTTTGTATATTTCAGACAACAGTCATTTATCAGATGTGTCTTTTGCAAATATTTTTCCCAGTCTATGGCTTGCATTAAAATTATCTTGACATTGTCTTTCATGAAGCAGAAGTTTTAAAGTTTAAAGAAATTGGGTTTATCAATTTTTTGTTTCGTGGTTATACTGCCATAACAAACCATGTTAATTCCTTTTAGTCTGTACTTATCATCTTTTCTGTTACTTAAAGAAAGCTGGATGAATGAATGAAGCCCTGAGTTCTTCCAAGCTGTGCTCTCTACATCTCTCTATACATTGCTGTACTTTGAGGGGGAAAAAAGAAGACCTGTTCTACAAAATGTTGAAGGCGGAGCTGGTAGGTGTCTGCATTATGAAAGCACAGGGGGCTGCTATTGAGAGTCAGCCTGGTCCTCAGCAGACTCTGGAGCTATGCATGCCAGCGAAGACCAGTCTGAATAATCAGTCCTTGAATGTTGCACTACATTTTTGATGCCCCAAAACTGGCATAAAAGGGCAACTGCTTGAGAAGAAACACAATAACTGAATGGAAGTTCAATCTGGTTACACAGAATTGAATTAAGTCTTCTACCCAGTTTCTTACTATTGTATCTATCCATCAGGCATGTTCAACATTTGATGCTACCATCATTCTGGACATTGACAAAGCTGCAGAGCTGACTGCACCTGGAAGAGATACACCTGTGGAGCTATCATCATTCCCACCTACTCCTGTCCTAAAAGAAATGAAATATGCATCTGTACACATTCTTAATTTATTTGAGAAGAGTTTTTAAATCTATCATGTAAAATGATTCTCTTTTGTTCTGTCATGTAAGTAGTTTTCAAGAACTGCATGCAGAAGTAGAAAAGCAGAGGGAACAGGCACACCTGCTGCACCACACCTGTGTCTTTAAAAACGTGACTTTGTGCCAGCTGTGTGTGATCTTTCAAATGGATGCATCTCGCTTGTCCTGTTTCAGTGTGAGCTCTCAAATCTCCTGCAGTTGGTGCTTAGGTCTGCTCGTCTGTGTCTCTGGCTTTGAGTCCAACATAGCTTGCAGCAGGGCGCAGCAGAGGAAGGCAGACAGCAGAGGGATACAGAGCATAAACGCGGCAGTCATTTTTTATTGTGCTTTCTAATCATGACTCTGCCGTGGACCAGCTGTGCGATCAGGAAAAAGTGACCTCACCTCTCTGAGTCTCAGTTTCCTCATTTGTGAAACGAGTATAATGACACCCATGTAGCCTTATAGGCATGAAGGTTAAGTAAAATAATGCACATAAATCTGTTAGCTGAAGTTTGGTCCACAGGAAGTGCTTAATAATACATGGTAGTGATGGTTGGTATTATAATAATTACTGAGATAGTTACTAGGTTTTAATCACATTTAGTCCAATTGTATATTTCTTCTAAGGCAGTATCTTCTTTCAGATTTCTAGCAAAATAGAGCAGAAGCATTGAGCCCCTTTACTAAATGGCCCATTATGTAAATGAACAGAAGGAATGAACATTGTGAATCGGTGTGTAAGGAGGCTCGCCCTCAGTGATATGAATGTAAATAAGATGGCATTTCTAGAATTCTGCAGGATCCAGAGCCAATAAGCCTTCAGTGTGGCTAAGTTTCTGTAACAGTGGTTTCACAGGCATGAGAAGATAATTTAAAAGTTACACACTGTGGTTTTGGATCAGTCCCAACATTCAAGGGAATGTTTCAAAGGATAAATCACACTGATGGTCAGAACCTATGGCACAATCAGCATATCATTCATGGAAGTGTAAGTGATTCGAGGTTTAATTTTGAGAAGCGGAAACCGAGATTAGAATGCAAAGTATAAATGTGAGAGATTATATTTTTCAGTGTGGATTTTCCCATGTATCTATCACATGTCAAGTTCTATGAAATTAGATATGCTTTCCCTAACATAGATAAATATGCCCTGCATATTTATTTAGATTTTAAAATCATCTGTTCCTTGAAAAGTGCTCTGCTGCAGAGTTGGGTTAGCATTATCATTTTTAAAAGTAATGCGATTTTAAAAAGTAATGTGATTTAACAGTTTCTTGAATTATTAAACATACTTGAAGTCCTATTGTCTTTTAGACACCACGAATATAAAGCCCATTCCAAAATAATCTTAGCATTTAAAACACTGGGATCCTAAACAAAATTTGTAAATAGTCAAATTCAAGTCAATGAATACATATCGTAGCTGTCAGGGGCCATGAATACAGAAGGGTACGTGGACTGGGTGTGAGGGGGGTAGAGAGCAGATGAAAAGAATGACAGATACGGATGAATAAGTCATCATTCCTAGTCTAGAGATGACATGGCTGCTTCAGGAGACAAGCTGTGGACACCGACCCACAACCCAGCAGTGGTAGGAAATGCCACGGGAGTCAAGGGAAGAAAGCAGATTTGTTGAAATTTTGAACTTATATCTCTGGAATAGAAAAATCGAGAAATGAAAACAAATATATGGAGTTAGATTCAGAATTTATTACAGGTAAATGAAGGAGCAGGTGGAACCTTAGATTAGGTTCCAGAAGTTCTCTAAGAAATGGGCAAAGGAGTCATAGAAACCCAGTGTTTCATCTGCTTTGATTTAAAGAGGCGGGGGGGAATTATCAATATCCTACAAGACTGCTTAAGTTAATGGATTTTTGTACAGCCTGAATGGAAAATATCCAGAACCCTGAAGGCCAACGAGAAAGGCGCCTGGTGGTATTGCTACGCCTCGGTTGGGAGTTCTAACAACTTTGGTTCCACTGTACAATCCCTGAGACTGTGAAAATGCTGTGGAACAGGGCCAAAGGGACTGTGCAGATATAGTTAGTTACTAATCCCTTTGACCCTAAAATACAGAGATTATCCTGGATTATACAGATGGGTCCACTGTAAATGTATGAGCCTTTAAAAGCAGAAGAGGACAGCAGATGAATCAGTCGGAGAGGCTCCCAAGTATGAAAAGGATCTGAGGTACTGCTGTAGGTTGGAAGACAGAGCAGGCCAATGTGGCAAGGCAACTAAAGGAACGAAGTCCTGCCAGCAAACTGCCTGAGCTTGAAAGCAGATTCTTCCCTGAAGCTTCCAGAAAGAAATGCAGGCCTGCTGACCCCTTGATTCTGAAACTGTGAGGAGCCAGTCAGTCACATCATGCCTCCCTTCCGACCCGCAGAACTGCGGAATAATAAGTGGGTGCTTTTTTAAGCTTTTAAGTTGTGGTAGCTTGTTATGCAGCAATAAAAACTAAACATATAAATGGAAAGATTACCAAGGCATATTGTTAGAGGGACAAAAAATAAGTCAGAAAGCAACGTGGAAAAACAAACGTGTATAAGCATATTACATATTTATGTGACAAGATGCCACACATGGCCTCGGCCACAGCCATCATTCCCTCTTTTTGATCGTGACTTATGTTCGAGCTTCATCTCTAAAATATGGCAAATAAGGAGTTTCTGTAGTGTAGTGGTTACACGTTTGCCTAAAATATGGCAAATAGTCTTGAAAATATTTATTTATTTATTTATTTAATCCTCACCTAAGGACATGTTCATTGATTTTAGGGAGAGGGGAAGGGAAGAAGAGAGAGAGGGAAAGAAACTTCTATATGAGAGAGAAATATCAATCAGTGGCCTCTTGTATGGTCCCCAACAGGGGACAGAACCTGCAACCCAGGCATGTGCCCTGACTGGGAATTGAACCTATAACCTCTTGGTTTATGGGACAATGCTCCAACCAACTGAGCCACATTGGCCAGGGAAGTTTTGAAAATGTTTAAAAATACTGTGGTTCATGCTCTAAAATAACAGAATCGATGTCTAAACATATAAACAAGGAGAAAATAATAGAAAAAAGAGCATGAGAACACAGAATAACTGCCACACTTTAAAATACAAGCAAACGAGACAAAACACTTGTCAGTGAATGAATCTCTGAAAGACCTGAAAACAAGAGACATTCAAATGTATCCTTGTGTCTGGGTGTTTAGGTCGATCAGATTAAATGCATCATGTCAGGGAACAAATGCATCACACCCTATGTGTGCTAGGCAGAGCTCTATGAGTAATCCCTCTATGAAATTTGCTCTTATATTAAGTGCCCCCCTATTTAAGTGTGGATAGTATCTATGAATATGATGAAGTAACATTCCTATGACTATATAAAATGACAAAAAGGAGATTATTCAGGTAGGCATAATCAAATAACACGTGCCCTTGAAAAGCAGAGCGTTTTCTTTGACAGTAGAAAAAGAAGTCTGGACTCTGGAAGCTGACTTTGACATGGAGGGAGGCATGAGCCAGGGGATTTGGACAGCCTGCAGGAGCTGAGAGCAGCCCGTGGCTGACAAGCAGTGAGGAGACAGGGACCTTGGTCACACAGCCACATGCAAATGGATTTTTCCACCAACCTGAATGGGCTATGGAGGAGATTCTTCTCCAGAGCCCCCAGTTGGGAGTCCAGCTGACCAACTCCTTGGTTTCCACCTTATAAAACTCTAAGTGGAGAACCCAGTAGAGCTCACTGAACTTCAAACCTACAGACCTGTGAGATAGTGAGTTCTTTTAAGTTGCTAACTCTATGGAAATTTGTTATTTAGAAATAGAAAACCAATATGCACAGTATTTTGCAGTTAGCAAATGGTGTACTAAGGAACATAAATATACACTCTTGGTATACAAATGTCATGTGTCTTTTAGTGACTCCACAGTGGTAGGGACTAAATATGTACTCAATAAATATCTGTCATCTGTTTGGTGAACAAATGTATGAATGAACAGGTGAATTAAGCAGTGAACCATCTTTGGTCAGTCAAGTCATCCAACAAATATTTATGAAATGCCCAATATGTATCAGGAACCATTCCAAATGTTGGACATAGTACAATGAGGTCCAAGACCTCAGGGAATTTATATTCCAGTTTCAAACAAGAGTTCAATATTCTGAGAACTGGAGCTTCTCATGCTGGAGGAGTGTCACTGGAGCCCCATCAGTGAAGTGGGCTGCTATGAACAAAGGCACCCGGAGAGGCAGGATCACGAGGTCAGCGAAGGGGATTTTCAGGAAGGACTTTGAGGGCCACACAAAGAGGGTAAATGTGATGGGAGACACTGGACGGTTAAGTGGGGAAATGCTGTGCATGATGTGTGCTGCTATCTTATAAATCAAGAAGGACGGCAAATGCTCCAAATAAAGTGGGGCAAATGGATAACCACAGAGATGCCAATGCAGGTGTGCTGCACCAAATTTATAGGTGAAAGTTACACTTTTGCTGCCACATCAAAACAAAACAAAACAAAACCAAGGACAGCCCTGGCTGGGTGTGGCTCAATGGATTGAGTGTAGGCCTGGGGACCAAAGGGTCACCGGTTTGATTCTCCATCAGGGCACATGTCTGTGTTGCAGGCCAGGTCCCCAGCGGGGGGCGCACAAGAGGCAACCACACACTGATGTTTCTCTCCCTTTATTTTTCCTTCCTTTCCTTTCTCTCCCTTTCTTTTCCTTCCCTCCTCTCTAAAAATAAATAAATAAAATATTAAAAACAAAAGGACAGTTAAATGCGACACTCCCTTGTCTACATTCCAAACTTTGTATGTAAACCACTCATTTTCTTATCTTTGGCAATATAATGATGCAACTTATACATAACTTTAAAAACAACTGGAATGTTTTATTACTAAAATATAAGTTTTGACTATTTTTAAATGTCCAGAGCACAAATAAATTGCTCTCTATTTAATCCATCAACTGCTTATAATACAGTAGGCAGAAACCTAATATTCCAGCAAGATTTTATGGATTTATGATTTTTAGAAAAGTACTCCCTTAAAAAAGTGATCAGAGCAGGCTCTATAAACTTTAGGCAAAATAAATAATATGGAGAAAACAGGGAGGTACAAAATCATGAAAGATTAATATTAAGTATATGACATGTAAAATGCATTAGAATTATGCCATACTTCTTTCATGGGCTAAAAATAAAGAGGATATGGCACAGAGGTGCCTTAATTTACATTTACAAGAGGCAGAATTATAAAGTGGACACAAAGACACTGGAATGAGGAAGGGCAGTCTTGTCTTAGGTCAAGAGAACACTTTGAAGGCTCTAGCGGTTACTGAAATCATTAGTTAAAGTAGGCGAAACAGCGAGCAAGCAGTGTTAGGGTGTCCAGCACTGCGTACATTGCAAAGGTGTTTACATTGCTTTGGACCCTTGGAGGTGATCATTCTTTGAAATTTACAAGGTAAAGGTTGGCAGGGATAGAAAAAGGAGAAAGCCAGAGAGGCTGAGAGTGAGAGCGAGCAAACAGATTAAGGTGAAGATTCTTCTTCGACGCGTTGGAAATTGTGCAAGAGTGTTGTTTGTGTGGTTGTTTGTAGTCACACCATTTGGGTCTCTTGCTGGCATCTAGTACATTGCGGTCAGTGCTCTGGACTGACTGTTTTGGTCCCTCCAGAATTCATATGTTGAAGCCCTAATCTCCAATGGGATTTATTTGGCAATGAAGTCCTTGAACGTAAATAGTTTTAGATGAAGTCATGAGGGTGACACCCCTGTGATGGGATTAGTCCCCGTACTAGTAGAGAAAGGATCAGAGGTGACCCCCCCACCACACCTGTGAGGGCACAGCAAGAAGGCAGCAGTCTGTAAACCAGAAAGAGAGCCCTCAGCGAGAAGCTGGCATCCTGGTCTGGGTCTTCCAGCTTCTAGAACTGCAAGAAACACATGTTTATTGTTCAAGCCACCCAGTCCCTGGTATTCTGTTAGAGCAGCCCTGAGGGCCAGGGAGGCGATGTGCCTGTAAAGGACTGTCCCGCTCAAATGAAACTAGCATCCCCAGTGACCCCACTGAGAACGTGTCTTCACCAAAATGATGAAACTGAACTTCTGTGAGCATTCTTTATTCAGGAGCTACACACTTGAGGTGGGACTGAAAACAGTGACTAGAACAAGAAAAATGAGTTAACCTCTTTGCATGACTGGTAAATTTACATGGGCTATGACTGAGCCTATGCTTATTTATTAATTTGACATCTTCATTATGGTATATATTTCTCATTTATTAGGCAGGCAAAATATTTTGTAAAACTTTTTGCATAATTTGTTGCTGAACTATTTAAAAATGATAAAATAAAAATTTCATGTTTCAGGAGTGAAATTAACAGAATATTGTTAGAATATTGCCTGAAAGCTGAGAATCAGCCGCTACTTTTCAACACTATTTCTAAATTAGCCATTCCCAAAATAAAAATTCGTTTTTTAATGGGTCAAAGACATCATAAGTAGTAGGTTCATGTTGCTCCAAGTAATACAAAATAGGATTTTATTCCCTCAAAACAGGAAATGCATCAGCTTTAGGGCAGATAACTATTACAAAAAAGCAAGGAGATAATTTTTTTGGTCCTACCCCTTCATCCAATAAGTAATCAATGAAAGAACAACATAGAAACAGTTAACTAGAGTCTACCCTTAGTCACTCTACCTTCTTTGAAGAGAAGCGCACATACAAAGGGAGGGTCTCTGTTCATGCCCTAACCACATCGCTTTCCCAATTCCCACACAATCACTCTTTCTTAAAAGAGGGTCATTGTCAAAGGAATCTTTCCAGCGGAGAGTCCCTCCTTTGTTCCAGAAAAGTAGAAGCTGTTACAAAAAAACTGTATCAATATGAAACTGGAGAGCCCATTGTAGGTGGCAAAATTCTTTGCTCAGCTTTTTCTGAATTTTAGCTTTTCAGAGCATTTGATGTCAGGGGAACAGTATATATATATGTATGTGTGTGTGTGTGTGTATTTATGCAATATGGTGCCAGAGAAATGGAAGCTGGGAAACTAGGCCAAATTACCAACTAGAATATGATCCATTTAAAATTTAAAAGGGCATTTTGATAATATGATAATATCCTTCCTTTCATGGTCTAAAACACTTGCTTGGGATAAACATTCTTTAAACATAATTAAAACTTGATGCAATATTTAAAACTGTATTCCCTAATAGCTTAAATCCCCATCTTTTTTCTTCTGCTTTATTCATATTAATCTTAGTAGCTCATCTATAGAAGCAGAAACAGTGCACACCTTCCCTGATCTTCTAAGGACCCTGTGAGCACTTCTCGATCAATACATTTGGTTCTTTTTTTGGTGCTTTTCCTTCATGTTGCTACCATTAACTAGACAGTATTTCCCACCCTTATCTGAGGTTCTCCAGTTCTTCCAAGTGAGTGATTCTGAGAATCTCACTCACCAATCAACTGAAATCTGACAGAGCACCTGTGAATGAGCTTCTGACGACCATAATCCAAGGCCATCCAAGGATCAGGTCACATCTGCTCAGGAACCTCATGTCCGTGATACTTCAGTGGGTTGTTGCTAAAGCAAAGACAATCTCAAGGCATTTCCTTTTAAGAAATATAATGTAGATGTTAGCTTTCTGCCCTCTGTTTCTCGTTAAATCCTTGCTCTCCTTGGGCCCTGCAATGTATGCTGTGTGTAGTGAACACAGTTATCCTGGGCTGGAGGCTTTGGTTGGTCTTTTAAAACATTTGTCATTTTTTCTGTTGTTTTATGCATTGTCAGTTCTTAGCTAGAGGAGAGGGAAGAGGAGAGCATAGAAAGAAAAAAAATGTAGGAGAAGAAAAGAGAAAATGAAGAAAAAGAGGTCATTTGAGGAACTGTGAGATTGGAGAGAAGAGAAGAAATAAAGCCTCAGAGAGCACATAGACAGAGAGGTGGGGAGAGGATGGCTTGTGATGTGGGAATAAAGGTGAGGAGGTTGGATGAGAAGTTCTTATCCATCCTCTAATCCTCTATCTGTATGTTCCCAGCTCAAGATTATTTTTCATAATCTCTAAGTCTTTGTATATGTAACACTCATGAATGCTGACAGAGAAGGTCCAAGGGTAAGTCAGGGTTTAGTTTGTTAGCATTTTTCATTCATAGAATCACAAACCATGTCTCTTCAGATGTTTTCATCTTTTGACTGGATATTTTCATATATATATGGGTTGGGTTTTTTTTTTTTTTTTTTTTTTTTTTTTTTTTTTTTTTTTTTTTTTTTTTTTTTTTTTTTTTTTTTTTTTTTTTTTTTTTTTTTTTTTTTTTTTTTGTCAAGTAAGATTATTTCTCTCACACACTAACCAGGTACAGGGGCTGGTGGTCTAGACATGGTGCTGGCTCCACAGCCATGGTAGCCAGGTCGCTCCAGCTCTCTGATGGTCACTAGGGTTGACCAGCAGTCTCATGGCTCCACAATGGATGCTTGAGCTCAGCCATCACCTCTGTGTTTCTAGCAGAGTATAAAGAACATCCCAGACACTACCTGGAAGTCCCACAGGTTACTTCTACTTATGTTTTGTGATCTAGATCTTAGTCACATGACTGTATCTAGCTGCAAGAGAGTCTGGGAAAAGGAGGCAGCTAAGACCTCCATCCTGGAGAATTAGGTAAAGTCGCTCATTGGCCTGTCTGAAAAGGCAGGCCTGCCTAGAGTTTGTCAATTCTCAGCCCCAGCACAGGGGTCTGCCTCATCCCTTATCTCTCCAACTAGAGCTCCCTGAATACAGGACCATGTTGCCCTGCAGACTTTACCTTTAGAATAATCTTCTCACTTTGATTAAGGTCTGGTTGTCTGTCCTACATCCCCCTTGTAAGCTCCCATTCAGGACAGATGCTACAGGGAGCCCTGTCCATGTTCCGTGCCTGCCAGTCCCGCGGGCCTCTTCACTGGCCTCATTGCTTTTGGACTTCATGCTGCCATCAGGATAATGGTCCTGCAGCAGAAGTCACCCAGGGTCTCCTCATCTTCAGAATCACGTGAACCTCTTCCACCAGTCATGTAAGTCCCCTCAGGAGAAGTCCCTGCCCCTCTCTCCAGCCCCAGTTTTCACCATGTGTACTTTACTTTCTAATATTCATGCCTTTGCATCTTTAGTCTATTACATTCCCTAAAGATCTGTGGGAGAAAAAGAGTATTCCTGGGATTCTCTTTCTTATATTTTTGGCTGCCTATTAAACAAATTTTAATTTAAAATCCAATTCCCTCTGGCAAGATTCTGCTGACATATTGAATATCTTTCATCCTCTCTAATGCCTTTGAATCTGCAAAATGTACCAATTGGTTCATATATGTAATCTTATAGCCATGTGCTTATATGTGTCTATCTGCCCTATAACCTGGTATACTTCTTGATCTCTGTATCCAAGATTCTGGCAAATACTAAAGACTCAGCTAATGGCTAAACTGAAGGGCTACAAAACCCTAAAACAACAAAACAATTTAGAATGTAATAATTGACATGTATAATATAGTAATTGGAAAATGCCTAGATATATGTTCAAGAATTTATTGTGATTCTTCTGGAATTCAAAAGAGAGAATGCCAGTTATAATTGGATAAACTTTTGATATCATTATTATTGCCAATTATCTACAGAAACACTTAATGAGAAAGATAACCCCTTCCAAGGAATTATTTTTAGATCTCCAGTTTTGTAATATTGTTATAATTTTCAGAATGTAGATTTTCTTTTGTTCCAAATTTTTTTCTTATGAAATATCTATTTTGACTGAGTGGCTAATCTGTTTATTCTGTTTAGAAATCAAAATATTAGAACATTAATAGAACTGTTTTTTACTTCTCTGATAACTGTGATCTCTCGGTTCTTAATAAGAATGCACGACCACTTTTACTTTGTACTGGTAAAGTACCTTTACAGCATCTCAATACTTTGAGCCTGGCATCAGTATCCATCTTCCAGAGATCCACGTTCAAATGTGAGAACAAGAGACAGAATCCTCCCAGAAAGAAATGCAAATACCATGGTAACTGAAAAACCTAAAACAAACAACAGAAATTCTACGTTTTCTGTTCTAGCCTCTTATTAGTTAACTGAACTCTCAGAATCATTTTTGACAATAAGTGGACCCAAGCAGAAACAATATTCACAAAAACAAAGAACAAGTGTCAGAAGCTAGCTTATTGTTAATAACCTTCAACCTCATTGTGCTTTCAAATCAGACTTGAATCCGACTTCTCAGAGCGTGGGTGTGCATTTGATAGTCAGTAAAATTCAATTTTCAGAAATTTGTGGTACCAGAATCTCTCCTCCAGGAGTATGACCTTAATGCTATGATTCGAGGGATGGAAAATTACACAGCTTGCTCCGACTACAGAACCATTATCAGCAGATACTCAAAAGTTTATTCACGAACAAGTCGGTATCTTACTGCTTCACGTACAGGACTGACAATTTAAAGTGGCAGAAATATTGAGAAATTTATTATCTCCATGAGATAGCAAGCAGGAGAAATCTGTGTTTATTTTTCTCTCTGCCGTCTTCAACACAGTTATGTTTCTCTTCATAATTAGAAGGCAGCAAAAGCAGTTGCCAGCATCATATGCAGACTCAACTATGCCAGTGAAAGAGGGACATGGCCTTTCCTCCCTTGGGGCTCCTTTCATTCAGGCGAGGAATCTTTCCCCAGAACTCACAAGCAGCCTGCCCATTAGAACTCATTGGTGAGGATCAGGTCATGTGTCTTTGCTTGGCTGCAAGGGAGAATGGGAAAAGAAGTTCTGGTATTTTCCATTTTATAAAGGTAGCTTGGTTCTGACAATAAGGAATGAGAGGTCAGGTGGAAGATGACTTAAATGTGCCAAATAATGTAAAGCTGAACACTATGTGTGTATATATATGTATATATATATATACACACACACACATATTAAATCTATAAATGTTATCAAGAAGAGTACTCAGTACTATACATAGATAGTAATTTATTTTAATGCTACTGCACTTGTTTTGATTTCATGGACCTCTAGAGTCATTTCATGTACATTAATGAAAACTATGAACATTTTAGAAAACTTTATAAATAAAAACAGAAACTTTGAGATTTTTGTTTTCAAATAAATTCCTATACTATTTATGAAGCTAATGTCTCTAAACGCTAAACCCACCCTTCTATAATCCACTTTGCAGAGCTGGGATTTGAATCGAAAGCTACACTTTGTGCTGGCTTCCTGTTTGGCCCCGCCAAGAGCAGACAAAAGCTGAGAGTGGGAGGCTGGACGAGCACCGAGGGGCTGCTCTGTCCCGCTTGCTTTCTGAGTCGGTCTTTCTGCCGGTTCTCTCTGTGCACCTAGAAACACTTTTTCATGCTGCAGTAGGGGAAGATCCAGTAGCAGATGCTGATGCCAGTTTTTAGTTATTCCAGTGCTCATGGAACCCATCCCAGGGTCCCCCGTCAGTGACTACAGCACTCACGGGCTAGAGCAGCATTCTCAAAGGTTTGCTCCACGGAAACTTCCTTGAGATACCAGCACCAGCGCAACAGTGAGCCTATCCAGCACTTCCTATACACTTGCAGGTTTTATGATCTCAACCTCTTCTCTGTTCCCCCAGTCTGAGGGAGGCTGCTTCCCGCCGCTCCTACCTCCACAATACCTTACTTTAGTGTTCTGCTTCAGCATCTGCAGTTCTTCAATATCTAGTCATCAATTCTTTATCAACGGATTCTCCAATAGGCTAAATCTTTTTTTTTTTTTTTGTGAGGGAGGGGGGTGGGTTAGAGTTTTAAAATTTTACCAAAAGGAGCCTGTACTATGTCATCTTTTTCTGCATCCTTACAATCATGTTCATTCACTGTTTTTCTTCACTGTTCAGACACCATATTGGATTCCATAACTTTAAGGGATTAGATGCTTTTATTTGTAACTCTTGACCCAGATTGTTACAACCTTTAAAGCAATTCTAACCCCAAATCTCTGTGCTGGGATAGCTGACATCTTCAATAGTTTTCAACCATTTCCTCGTACTTTATTACATTCAGTACATGTACAAATTTCTCCAGGCTCTGAAGTCATGGCTTTGACATTAAGGTGTTCCCAAGGGACCTATAGCTAGAAAAAGAGGGAAGGTGGCACCAAGCATGGGAAAAAGAGGGGACAGTGATTTTTTTTGTAAATAGAGAGACAGCAGAGTATCCGTGGTGACAAGGAAAGAACTGAAGGGGATGGTGACAATGATGTCAGAGAGGATGACATATTCCTTGGTTATCTTTGCAAGTAAATGGAAAAGGAGGGCTTCAGGGTGTGACATTGTGCTTTATGACAGATGAGGACATGATGACTAAAGGGAATTCATGCATATCTCTGTGGGAAATGTAGCCCTAATGTTTCACGTCTAAGGGAGAAAAGACTCCTGTGGAACATGGGACGGCAAGCAGGACCCACGTGTGTGACAGTGGAATTTCCTGTGGGTAAATCAGGATGGCATATTTGCTAGACTTAAGTCTTGCTCTTGCTAAAACCTCTCTCTCCCTGAATCAAAAGAACTTATGCTAATGCACGCCTAGCTTCTTTAGACCTGTATTATTATTCCTTTCAAGTTCCACTCAAAGCCTATTGTCTTTCTATTTGCATATCTATTCTTTTGATGGCCATCTTGGGTGTCTACCACCTAATGTAAATCTACAATCTATGCATAGTTAATGAAGACCATTCTGATGTAATGTCCCTGAGAACACAGCAATAAAAAGCCGGTCAAGACAAGGCCTCTCCTACATGATAAGGGAGGGGTTGTGTGGTCCTGGATTTTGTAATCCAGTATATTCCGTGTGAATTTATTCACACACCAGCCATGGCACATGGATTCTGCTGGCCAGAATTCGTGACAGAGAACTCTTCCAGAACGTCTAGACTGACCCAGACCTGTTAACATGGGACTACTCAGAATTCATTTCAAGAAGACAGAACACTCAAGAAGGGTTAAGGACCTGTCCTCAAAGACTAACTGAATGAATTCAAACCCAAAGGGAAAAACACCTTCCAAATTCACTTTGCAAGCTTTCAAAAATGTTATTTAAAGCTAAAAAGCAGAAAGAACAAGATTACAGTCAGATAAATTCTGTGAAATATTTGTAGAAAGAATTGGGATGAGTGAGGAGAAACAGAAGGATTGCAAGATTTGTTACCTAAGGGGCGTAATTATACCTGTAACATGTTTTTCAGGAATGCTTTGACCTTTAAGCATTCTGCGCTTTCAAACACCAGAGTAGATACAGTCTTGTGTGTGATCCAGAGGAACTGTGAGATGTATCACAGATTCTCAATGGTCCCATTTTTATAGCTATCTATAGCTATGTAGTTGACAATAAACTATTTTATAAATGTCAACCACTTCTCACAAGTTTTCAATGGCTTGCTTTATACCTGTGAAACATTTAGAGAAGTTACTTTAATTTTTTAACCCTTAGTTGCAGCAGAGAAAATTTGATTTTTTGTAAAACTTCTTTCGAAGAATGTTTTTTGTTTTTGGTTTTTTTAAAGATTTTATTTATTTATTTTTTAATAGAGGGGGAAGGGAAGGAGAAAGAGAGGGAGAGAAACATCAGTGTGTGGTTGCCTCTTGTGTGCCCCCTACTGAGGACCTGGCCTGCAAACCAGGCATGTGCCCTGACTGGGAATTGAACCAGTGACCCTATGGTTCACAGGCCGGTGCTCAATCCACTGAGCCACACCAGCCAGGGCTCAAAGAATGTTTTAATTGAACATGGCAAACTACTTCTTAAACTGGAGCTTTGTGAGTAGGTAAAATGACATTTTGATTTTGTTTTAAATTTATAAATGACAGTAGACTACTCAGTCCATCTTTGCAGACCTGGAATAGAGTTCTAGGCACTCCATTCCCTCTGTTCCATGTAGGGTACCCCTCTGGAGCAACCCAGTTGGGGGACCTTTTATTCCTTAATTGGTGAACTACAATAGGAGGACAATTCTGATGCTCAAAACATTCATTTCTCATTCATAAATGAAAATAGGGTATTCTCACTCAGCTACCCAAGATATCACTAAACTGAAACACACACGCACTGTGTTAAGCCCAAAGAACCAAGGGCTGACCTAAATGGATGGAGGCAACCAGGAAGAACATATTGGAAAAGGTGAGTTTAGAATGACAGGAAAAGAATTCAGCGATAGTATGGGAGCAGAAAAGGGTCTGATGAGTGAAAGCAAGTTATAGAGGTTTGTTTCATATGAGATGAGTTGACAAATTATAGTAAGAATGTTTCAGCAAATGTGTCATCCTCTGGAGAGAAAAAATATATTTAGAATAGTGCCTGTTTCTGACAATTTTGCTACGGTTTCATTCATTTATTCAGTAAAGACTTATTAAGCACCTACTACTGTCATTTGTTTTTGTTTTAGTTATTTAGCTGGGGAGTAGGTATGTATATATAGATTAACAACATCTAATACTCCTTTAAATAAATATACCGAGTTGCTTATCTCAGAATCTATAAAAGAAGTTGCTTATCTTCTTTTCCCTCTCTTTTGAACATTGCTATGGCTCCCAGTCCTATCTCATTAGTCTTTTCTACCCTGTTAAGTTGGTTGTTATGCCTATTTTACAGGAGGGAAGTGGGGCACACAGGTGTTTGGTGATACGCCCAAGCTCGAACATCTAGAAACTGAACCCAGCTCTGTTTTATTCCCAAAGTACTCCTAACTGTCATACCAGCTGCCTGCCTGATTTTGGTAAAGTGATTGTGGGTCACTGCCAGCAAGTTTACTTGAATAATCTATAGTATGTAGTAATGAAAAATGAAGTTTTGAAGTGGGTATTAAATAAAGACAGAAGACTGCCATTACTGAATTCAGAAGTGACAAAATAAAAATAATAATGGCAAAAGAGAATTCTAGACTTCTTTAATTAAAGATAGGAATTGGAAGCAAGTAGAAGTGCTTTTGTTTGTTTTCTAAAAAGCACGCCAGCAACAGTCATAGCATGACACAGATCAGGATTAGGTTCAAGTACATTTGAAGGAAGAGTCATCCAAATTTGGAAGGTGAATGTGAGGAGCAAAGGTGATGGAAGAGTTAAAAATCATTCCTTAGTGGGCAAGCTTAGGAAACCAGGGATGGTAAATATACTGTGATTGATTTAAAAAAAAAAATGGAATGAAGTGGTTCTTTTGAGTATGGCGAGAACATGAATTTGATATTCAGTATTCATATAATCAGGAGCTGCACTGTATATTTAGAGTAAAATTCTACGGCTTCCTCTCCAGCTTTTATCTACCTCCAATTGAAACTTTTTATCCCCCACCAGAACAAAAGACCAAAACACTTCTATAGGAAGAGATCATTTGGGAAGACTGGGTTATAAAACCAATTGAACTTGGTGTTGATAGCCTTATAATAGCTTTGGTTAAACCAGAGATCTATTTTTAGCAGCCCTATACGAAGACTGTGAAGGTGGTTGTCTTTTGTCATTGGTACATAAGTTAGATAACAGGGTCTTTCCATCCTTCATCCCTGCCTTTCCTCCTCCCTCCTTCCCATTTAGGTTGTGGGTAAAATTTATAGCACATGGGCTTGTATCACTGTGATTGATTTCTCCAGATACTGAATACTGATTTTAGTTAGGTAATTGACTCTGAAAAATACAACAGATCTTAATTTGGGGTAGAGTTTATATAGATTTGTCCCAAACTGATCCTGATAGATATCTCCCCTTGAGTCCCCACTCTCTTTGTTCAGAGAATCATTTGTTCTGGCTTTATAGTCAATAAATGAGTCACCAAAGTGTCTCAGTACATAGCAGACATCATTTATACATGGAAGTTTTCTACCAGTGGAGTGTTTTATTCTAGGCAAATATTTCCTTATTAATTCAATCCAAACAAGCTTCTCAAAATTATATATTTTTGTAAATGTGTGTGCATGTTTCCATCATTAACTTACAAAACTTTATTCCACTTTTAAAAAATTAATTATATTTCTTCCTTTAAAAAATTTAAATTGTCAGAATGTTTCCTTCTAATTCACTCATTCTTGTCCTGAAAGAAAAATCAATTATCTCTATGTTCTAAGGCCATATTTATCATATACAACCTTCCTATACTTTCCTAACAGGCGACAAAAATAATGAAGGAACAAACTCAAGAAACAGAGAGAGAGAGAGAGAGAGAATAACAACTATAGGCACCAAAGTCTGATTTGATTTCATAATAATAGGATAAAAAATATTTTAACAAACATATGGCATTACATACAAGGCACTACATCTTTAAGAGTATGAGTAGGCAATAGAAAAAATACATTTATTGAACATATTTTCTCACAAATATATCATATGGTTTTGTTGTAAAATTTTATGGCTTATCACAGATATATACTTCTTAAATGAGATTCTGTAAAGAAAAAAAAAAGACACCAGCAGGAGCTACGCTATGGCTGTCACTTCATACTCACAGCAACGGCCTCCAGGATCTGCTTAACCGCATCTGCGGCGTCTCGCTCACTGTAGTATCCCTTTTCCACAATCCTAAAAACAAAAAATATAAAACGTGAAAAACAAAACATGAAATGCTTCTCAGGCACGTGCATTCAATTGAATGGATGCTAAAAAGAAGTTAATTAAGTTAATGTTAAAGGGGACACAACAGGCCACCATAACACCAGGAAAAAGATTTCCACAAACTGGCAACTCTAGAAATCTTTGGGTTTGTTTAGGAAAATTAAAGACATTTATTTTCTATTAACATTATATAAAGAAATGAAAATGAATAAACTTTAATGACTTATAAAAATATAAATAAATTAAAATAAAATTATTTATTTTGCTTAGGCTCGAACTGTTTATTCTTTTAAAACAAAAATTCTTTATTTTTAAACTTTGTATTTTGAATCATTTTCAACATATACCAAGTAGACAATATGCCATAAACTACCCCATGTAATTGTTACACAGCATCAAAAGTTATTAATTCATGACCAATGTGGTTTTATCTATCCAATGAATTACATCCTCTCCTTCTATATTATTTTGAAGCAAATATCAGATATCATATCATTTCATTCATAAATATTTAAGATATCTAAATGATAAAGGGTCTTTTAAAATCATGACTACAATGCCATTATCAAATCTATAAATTACAATAATTTTTTAATATCTAAAATGTAGTGTTTCAAATTTCCAATTGTCTTGGACATGTTAAAATTTGTCATTTGAATCTGTGTCCAAATATCCAAATAATGTCTCTCTCCCTCTCTTTCTCCTCGCTCCCTCTTTCCTCCATCTGGTTTTCTTTTCCAAATAAATGACTTAGTCTTTTTGCATAGATGAGGGCAAGTAATTTTTCTTTCAAGTTAAGGTCTTTTTTTTTAATTACAGGAATGTTTTCCTAAATTAGAATGCTTTATATTTATTTTCTTCCATTGCTTTAGTTTTCTTACTCGGTTTGTGAGGTTATACACCCATAAGAGTTTTCAGCTTTTGATTTACATTGCTCTTATATGACTTTCTTTATTTAAGTGTGTTTTGCAATATTAAGTTATAGTTTTATCAACTCGTGGGCACATCCTCCTGGCACACTTTCACTGCCTAAAGGAATCTTATTTTGTTTCTTATTTTATGTGTGCTATTATCATTTTATGTTTGAACTAACTGAGAAATCTCTCTGTTGCTGCTTATTTTTAAGTCAAATTGGTTTTCTTTTTTAAAATTAAAATATAATTGACATACAATATTATATTAGTTTTAGGTGTACAACATAGTGATTTGACATTTATATTCATTACGATTATATTCATTGTGATCGCCACAATAAGTCTTGTAACCATTTGTCACTGTGCAAAGTAATTTCAATAATATTGACTGCTGTCCTTATGCTGTACATTACATCCCCGTGCCTTACTTTATATTTTGTAACAGGAGGTTTGTACCTGCATTCTTTTGACAGAGTGATGGGCCAGGATATCTTTTCTAGTGTCATGGCCCTCGACCTTCTCTTTTGTTCGTTTGTTTCATGAAGCATTAAAAACACAACCTCATACTTTCTGAGGTCTCCTCTATCTGGAACTTCGTTCCCTTGCTTCTGCCATCTCTCCTTGGATTATTGGAGTCTCTTTCCAGCAGTTTCTCCTAAATATGGGGCTTTTCCCTTAAGGGGCTTCAGGTATTAATTTCAGGAGTTCACAGGGCCTTGAGTGTATTAGTTGCTTCAGACCTTATAGTAGGCACAGCCTTTGCACATCTCAGAAATTTGGGCGGCAAAAGCCCTCGTGATTTCAGCTGTTTTTCTTGTCTTGGCCCATCCTGCCTCCCAATAATTTGGAGATTTTAGAGATGAGTGTTCTTGAATCTTAGGTCTATTGCATGTGTTCTTGCTTCCCTTTGCTTCCTCTTTCAGAGAGGCTAACACCATGTGGCTCTTGGAATTGTCATTAGTTTGTCCTCATTCACTTGTATTTTAGGCTTCATAGGGATGCCTTGTCACCTAGTTTTCTTATAGTATCTCTGAGTTTTTGGTTTTTCTGTCCTAGTTTCTGTCTATTCTTAAGGGAATATTTGGGAAGAATGAAAAACTACTTTTTTTGCTATTTCTATCTTACTAGAATTTCAAGAGAAAAGATGTTATAGATAGCACTGTAGGATGCCAATCTGCATAAGATGTTTCCAACTAATAAAAAGTTTGTGGTAAAGATGTGTGGAAAAGGAGGGGAAGGGAGGAGGGGAGGGGAGACGTTGCAAATAACTGTAATTGAACAACAATAAAGTAATTATTAAAAAATAAATAAATAAATAAATAACCAAAACGTAAAAGAGACAAAACTTCAACAGCTTTCATAATTTTGCATAGGGGATAAAGGTTGAGGAGTGCAGAACAGAACAGAAAAGACAAAAATAAGCCCTGGCTGGTGTGGCTTAGTGGATTGAGTGCTGCCCTGCAAGCCAGAGGGTCACTTGTTCGATTCCCAGTCAGGGAACATATCTAGGTTTGGGGTTGGATCCCTTGTCCAGGCATGCACAAGAGGCAACTGGTCACTACTTTCTCTCACACCTGTTTCTCACATCGATGTTTTTCTCTCTCTCTTTCCCTGCCCCTCCCTCTTCCTCTCTCTCTAAAATCAATAAACATATCCTTGAGTGAAGATTAAAAAAAGAAAGATGAAAGAAAGGAAGGAAAGGAAGGAAAGAGGACAGATACTATAGTGCAAAGTAGAGTATGATGATGGGGTATGATATTCAATCAGTATTTCTGTCTGTCTCATGTGAGCCAATACTTGCTACATACACATACAGAATAAGATTTGGATCTTGCCCAGATGAGAGCACAGATAGTGGAGAAGTCATTAACAAAAGCATCATTGTATATGTAACACATGTTATATTAAGGTTTGTACAGCGGAGGGTTCATTAGCTGTGTTGGCAGAAATACCTCTGGAGTAGACGTGTGGGGCAGGGGCAGAAAACACGGGCACCTTCCCGGTCTTGTCTCGGTGTGAACTCTGCGCACCACGGCTGGGTCCTATGATCAGAATTCCACAGTTTCTCTCCCAGGCTCCTTCTTCGAAAAGTTTTGTTCCCAGTTGATGTGTTCACCAGAGTGTCACAGAGTTAGTTTTCTGGAACTCAGACACTCAATTTTAAATGTTTTATAAGTTGAGCTGCCACCCAGGCCATCTGTCACTGACTAGAAAGACCAATAGCAGTGAACTTCTCAAGTTGCAAATGCAGGTTTATAACTTACAGCTTAGATTGTCAGTGAAGATATTAGTGACCAAGCAAAGGAAGATGAAGTTCAGCAATCTTTTTCTCTCCATTGTGGTAGCATGACTACAAGTAGGTATATGGAGTCAATGCCTTTTGCAGGGTGTGGGTGCAAAATTCTTAGCTTCTCACTGGATGGTTGCTTTGATCACTCACAGAGTCCAGGCCCAAGCCTTGCTCACAGCAGGCAGTCAATAAATATTTGTGGAATCAATACTAATTACTAAGCAAATGATGCCACAAAGATTTTAGACTGTGGACACCTGAACAACTCCTTTACCTGTGTTCCTTATCTTAGGCAAGAAAAGCACTGAACAGGGAAGTGATACTCATCACAAATATGAGGGGGACCCCAAAGAACCCTGGGATTCATTTATAAAAAATTGTGTATTTATTCTTACATGTTTCAACTTCAATCACCTTCAAAGTACTCTCCATTTGATGCAATACACCTATTGGGATGTTTTTCCATTGTTCACCAACAGTTTTTGAACTCATTGATTTTGATACCTTTTAGTGCTTCTGCTGTTCTTTGTTTCATCTCTTCCACATCCTTTTGAGGACTTTTTCCATTGGGGGAAACAAAACAAAAGTTGCTCAAGGTGAGATCAGATGAATAGGGAGGGCCGGGTACAGGGGACATGCCATTTTTAGCCAAAAACTGCTGAACACTCAGCACAGTGTGGGCAGGCGCACTTGTAAATCACCCATCATGAAATGGGCAAACACATTGAAAGAGTCTTAAAAAAAATTCACTGAAGCCAAACACAGCCTCTCACAACGCCAGATGGTGCACTGATACAGATGGGTTCCTAGAACACTCACCTAGCAGGAGAAGCCTGTACTATAAGAGGCCCGCTCTCCAGAAGATAATTCCAGGTTTTTTGGGGGTCCCCCCTGTACATTGGCCATGGATCCAGAGGAAAAACAGGCAGGAAGATGCTTCCCAAGGCAAAACGCAACAGGTGGAAGGGTCACTGCTGGCCTCAGGAAAAAACTCAGTTAACTAGTTTCTAGTCGACGTTGTAATAACATGAATCTTCTTAGAAACTTATTTTAAATCAAAGTGATTCAAATTCATTAAAATAGAGTATTTGTTCCTACCTAAAATTTAAAAAAAAAAAAATTGCCAATGAAATTGAACCATGCATACACAGTCAAGGGTTTGGGTCTTCAATTTTTAGAAGCAATGAAATGTTTAATCCTGGTAGTATTTTCAAAGTTGTAAAAACCCAGGGATAATTTTTGGTTGGTATTTTTGTTTCTTTATTTAAACATACTTATTGCTGTATTTTTCTTCAGATTTGATACACTAATTTCCTTTTCATACTTTGTAAAATAATAAAGAAGGCAGCTGCAATGCTACCAGCATCTTAAAATCGCTTCCAAAGGCCCAGGGCACGGTAGTTTGTAGCTACGCCACACACTTGTCCATAGTTCCAGGAGGGCTGGGCTAGAAGACTCGGTGCTAAAAACAAAAATCACATTTAGGCCCAGGCTCGTGTAGCTCAGTGGATTGAGCGTGGGCTGGGAGCCAGACGGTCCCGGTTCAATTCCCAGTCAGGGCACATGCCTGGGTTGCGGGCCAGGTCCCCAGTGAGGGCCATGTGAGAGGCAACCATACATTGCTGTTTCTCTCCCTCTCTCCCTCCCTTCCCCTCTCTCTAAAAATAAATAAAAATAAAATCTTAAAAAAAAAATCACATTTAGGATTTTCATCACAACACTGACCAAAACGCTGCCCTGGGACCTGCTCCTACAGGTCCCTCAGTCGCCAACCAGTCTAGCCAGCATCTGGAGATCTGGGACAGCAGCACAACAGGGCGTGTCTCCCTGGGCTCCCAGGCTGTGACAGGCCTTCTCCTCCACACTGTGCCTTTCCCCTCCACTGCTGGCCGTGTTGGCCCACGTGTTCCCCTTCCCCATGGTTGGGGCTATTTTCCTTCTCATCACGTTAAAATTGCAGGATGAGAAAACCCAGGCAATGCCTATTTCTCTCCATGGATCTGCTTTAAAATATGACTTTGGTGCATTTGCTTCTGTCACCTTAATTGCCACAAATTGAATTGAGCGTATCTCCAGCTATGCAGTTAGCACAGGCAATGCAGCTGAGGAGCTCTAATCAGATCACAGCCCAGGGCCCTCAGACTTCCTGGCACGTATGTTAGGAGCCTACTGCTCTGCCCACCAATGACGGCTTTTTCTCAAATGGAGAGATTATCGTTATTAGATTGCTGCAGGTCTGTGTGAGAAACTGGTCTTATGAAAACGTGCACTAAATGATCAAATAATATAGGATAAGATCCCCAAATAATAGGAGTTTCAGGAATCAAGTCTTGAAGACTGCTAATACTTCATTATGCTGTTACATACAAAAAGTTACCTTAAAATGAATTCCTGTTTCTGTTTAAATCCACCACTCCTTTATAAGCCTCATTCACTGCTTTTTCTCATTTCATTGATGGTCTCTTGATCTGTATTGATGCTTTTTTCAAAGAACTTTCCCAAAGCATATTAAATTCATACACTTAAAAAAGTAGTTTTGAAATTACTATTGCCACCTGTTAAACTGGAAAGCTAGGGAGAGAGGCAGGGAACTGCGGATCAGTGCCGGTGCTGGCCCGCACTGATACAAAATAACATTAGAGCCTGTGTTGCAGTTTTACTTTCCCTCTTCCAGGCCGCCAGCCCTTTGAGGGTGAAGTCAATGTGTTCTGGCTACCATGGCCGTGAGACGGGAATAAAATGAGTGGTGAGGCTGAAATTGTGTGGTGCAGCCAGACTGTAAGTGGTTTGGTTTGTCATGCGTAAAATAACTGACTTGAACCAAAATTAGTGAGTACATTCTGCGCTGATCTGATAAAACCTGCACTTTAAAGAAATAGTTCTATTCCCAAATGTTTATGAACCTGGACACGTTCAGTTCTTTGGCTACCACGTCTGACTTGTGGCCTCACTTATGCACATCTCTTTCACACACTAAGTTATGTATATACAGAAAAGTGCAGAAAACACAGATGTGCAGTTAATCACAAAGCTAATATCTGTGTAACTACCACCCAGCCCAAGATATAAAATATTACCAGAATGCCAGAAGTCTCCTGGCCTCTTCTAAATAACTCCTCCTTCACTCCCTCTCTTGTAATCTACTTTCTATGATAATATTTTCCTGGTTTTCCTTACATTTTTACCCTGAGTCTTACATTTTTAAACACCACAGTTTAGTTTTGACTTTTATTTTTAACCTTATTTTAAAAGGAATCATATTGATTATATTCTTATGTTTCTCACTTCTTCAAAATTATGTCTGTGATATTTATCCTTTCCTAATGTTTTCCTGCATCCCCCTAGGTAAATTGGATGCTCTGCTGTGACTTCAGCCACACTGGCAACTGCCATTGCAGCGGAGGTGAAAACAGCATTTTCAACAATCTGCTAGACACTTTCCCCTGTAAGTATCACAGGCATGTCTAAGTCAATATATCATTAAATGAACTCAGGGTCCTTTCAACTCTGTCTTGCTTCCCCTCCCTCCCTCCGTGAACTGATTTACCGACTGCGCTAGTTGGCATCGATTTTCCCCTCGCTCTCTCCCTTCTCCCTGCACACTGCCCACAGTTCTTCCTCTGAGCAGCTCTCCAATCCATTTCTGCTCCCCTTCCCCGTTGTGCCTGCCCTTTCGGTCCTTCACATTCTCTTTCTCATTTCAACAGACTCCAGACTGGCATTAGTTTTTCTTGCTTCCATCCATCCATGTTTACGGGATGGAAAGAGGAAGAGGAACTCAGGAAAAAGATCAAGGGGACAACAAAAAAATAGGATACAAACTAAGGGGAAAAAAAGATGCTGTCAAAACGGCACAGAAGATAGGGAGCAGTTCAGTCAACAGCATAAGATACCCCAGCCCAGACTCTCCAAAACACAGCCTCTGGCCTCAGCAAACCTTAAGGCTACTCAAAAGACCTTATTCTTGCTTTTTTCTGTTCTCACATTCCCATTTTCAAACTTCACCACTTCCTTCCTCAAATACCCCATTCCATTCTCTTCCAGCCATTGTTAGAAAATGAATTCCTCTTCCACAGCAACAATGGGAAAACAAAAGCTTGAAAGAACTACTTAAACCTCTTACACTCTTCCCTACTCCAACACACTCCCATTTCCAGCCCTAGGCAACCCCACTGCTTTGCTTTCTGTCTCTGGAAATGTGTGCCCACCAGAAATTCCATGTAAATGGAGTCATACAATATGGACAGTCTTTCCTGCCTGGGTTTTTCACAGAGCATAATGTTTCTGAGGTTCATCTATGTTGCAGTGTGTACCAAAGGAACATTTCATTGGTGAGTGACATTCCATGGTACATTCTGTTTGTCCATTTGCCAGTTTATGGCCACTTCAGGTACTTCCTCTCCTGGAACACACCCCACTCCATGGCCAGGCATCCCTCAGAGGCTACCATGCTGCTCCCATGGAATTTGAAAGGCAAGGGGAAATGACACAAATTTGCTGATGCCCATGACGTAGCAAAGGCCGGTTTCTCTGACTCAGCAGTCTCACATATTGTCCAAACATCCATGAAGTGTAGTGGGATGAATTATTTGTTTGCAAGTAGGGCAGACTTAGTCCCCAGCCTGACAGTAACTCCTCTAACTTTGTTCTTCCCCCACCCCCTGCCCCCCAAATTTTGTGACTACTCTAGCTCCTTTGATCCTTCCACATCGCGACTCTTTTTGCTTCGGAGGAAGACTGAAACTTTTTCTGTCTTAAACAAATCCTTTTGTCTGACTGTAGATCTTATTTCCTCTGTGTCTTCTCTGGGATTTTGCTCTAAACATAAGTACCTCTCACACTGGTATCTCCTGCTTCTCCACCTAGTGGGCTCCGTCCTGTCAGTGAGTTAATGTGTTCTTCATGTGTCAGCTTACACTAATAAATAAGCCTTCAGTCATCCTGTGTCCCTTTCGACCTCACCTTTATCTTTCACTTCACGGCCAAGCTTCTAGAAAAAGCAGACTATAAATCTAGTCCAAATCAAAGTACATGTTTTCTTTACATATAGCCAGATAAACTGCATAAAGAGATGTATTTAAAATATCCACATTGAAAAACAACTATATACATATCGATGTTTAAGTTAAGCAAACATTGCCCAAGTCGACAAAAGGTTACATTAAGAGTATTGGCATTTGCCCCGGCTGATGTAGCTCAGTGGATTGAGTGCGGGCTGGGAACCAAAGGGTCCTGGTTCGATTCCCAGTTGGGGCACATGCCTGGGTTGCAGGCCAGGTCTCCAGTAAGGGCCATGTGAGAGGCAACCATACATTGGTATTTCTCCTCTTTCTCCTTCCCTACGCCTCTCTCTAAAAATAGATAAATAAAAAATCTTAAAAAAAAAAAAAAAGAGTATTGGCATTTAAAGGCTTCCATAGCAGCAGCATGAGATGGTAGAAAAATCACATGCTTTGGAATCTGACATACCCAAGTCCAATCTCACTTAATTACTGTTTTGTTGTTGTTAGACACAATCTAAACTGAGTGACCTAATGGTAGTTACTGGACCTCTCTGACCCCTAGTTATCTGGTCTATAAAATGTATCAAGACCTACTTTCCATGTGTCGTGAGGAAGAAACGAATTCATGTCTGGCGCCATGCCCTGACACTGCCGGCACTCCGATGGGCATGTAAACACGGCTCTCGTTATAGTGACTAATTATCCTTTTTAGAAATCATATTTTATAAATCTTCACTGATGTAGATGATTACCTCGATGACTAAGTTTTGACACAACAGTCTTCACATATTCAGACATGCTCTGAGTTTTCTTATCCAGAATATCAACCATGACATAACTCTATGGAGATTGGGGCAAAAAACAAACAAACAAGCAACAAACCACCTAAATTCTGTTTCTGAAGTCTTTTTCAAGTGACAATGTCCTGAAAATTTCATTTATTTCAACCCAGAAATGTTGGAGTAGGGTAACTATTAAGACTGACATACAAGGACTTTGTGAGGTAATGAATAGGCTAAATGCATAGTTTCCAAACATAACCACTACTTTTCTTATGTATTGATGACTTGCAGTTTTTTTAAAAAATACTTTCAATTTGGGGAAATAAAAATAATAGTCAGATAACATGAGTTTCAAGCCTGACTTTATAACATATCAATTTCTTCAGTTTATGCTCTTGAAAAATACAGGAATAATACCTCAAAAAAATTGAAGGGTGATTAAGTGGGTTAAATACATAGATAGCTTTGCAAAGGACCAATCAATACCTCATAAGTTCTCCATAAATAAACAATAATAGTTCATTTTCTTGGAAATTATTTGAAAGGGAAAAATGGATTTAATAAGAAAGATTGTAAGGCCATATGAGGAGAAGGAGTTAGACCAGAAGACAGTCTGTTGCCTAATTTGGGAAGATCATTTACAATTACTCATTCTCAGTTTCCACATCTGTATAGTGGGGACAGTGCTTTCCACCCTTTTTGCCCCAAAGGGTTGACATAAAAGTGGAAAATCCACTAGTGTATGTACAAGGACTTTAAAAACCATATGTATCTGTGGATGAAAAAAGGTTTCTCTAGTAAATCTTAGTGAAAGTAGCCTCACAGGGTGATCTAATCATAAATTTCTAACTGGGCACGTCCTGGTGGTTAGTCACACCCCAGGCCTATAAATGTTTATCTTCATCTACCCAGTATCTTTCTGTGCCTAGATTAACACGCCCTTGCTATGCCTCCTTTTCAAACCCCGTGGAAGCAGAACCGTGCTCAAGAGAGCACATAATCTTATTAGCTATCCTGTAATCCAATCACAGCCCTGCTCTCCCACCTTCCTGTAATCTTCCTTACATTCCCTCCTTAATTCCAAATGCACTGCAAACTGTCCTTCGGGGAAGCACTTTTCTTAGTCTGTTGAGATCTGGCTTTTAGGTGTGTCCTTTGTTTGGCTCAAATAAACTCTAATAAAATCATACAGGTTTTTTACAATTTGGAAGTTCTTACATTGACACTGAATCTTTACTCTCAGCAATGGGGGGGACACAACCTTCCAGGAGAGAACAATAACAACAAGCTAAATACGATCATTCTTAAAAGTATATTTGAAGATATCAGAGTTACCAAAGAAGTAAAGGCTTCAGGAGCCAGGAGCCAGGAGAGAAGGAAAACTCAGCAAAGCAAAGGTAACATCTGATGCCTCTGCTTTCCCTTTAAAGGCATTTGCTGATTCTAAATCAGCAGCTGACAGGCTGAAGCTGAACAAAACTTCTTGCGTCTCACAGGGCGGAGAGAACAGAAGTTGGCATTTAGGGTCCATCAAGGAAGGGGTGGCCTGGCAACATTCCCTGGCTTAAACTGGGACCCTTCAAGGGCAAAAAACCCTATGAATAAGATTGGCAAGAAACAGATCTGCCTTTGGGAAGACCAGCTTTGAATCAGCCCAATACATGACGGAATTAAAGTGATATGCTTCTTACCTTAACTGCCTGCTCGAGCAACACAAATTCTGCTCTTTGGGAAGGTAGCAACATTTAAAGCCACACATTTTAAGACCTCTTACACATAATGGTTAGCATTTGAACAGCATGACTGGGCAAGCAAAAACGTAAGAAGAAAATTGAAAAAAACAGGCAATTAAAAAACCCATAGTATTCTGGTACTGGAGTTAGACAAAAATCAGGGACAATAGTGCCTGTTTGAAAAGTTTAATTAGAAAAATTAAAAGGATATTGCCAAATTAGTTGCCTTAAAACAAAACCATTTTCTAAAACAAAACAAAACCCAATAATTTAATCTTAAGCAAACAACTTCACACCTCCTATACTTAAAAAGTTCGATAAATTTCTAAGAGTTGTGAATAGATTGAGCAGGATGGAAGAGTAAAACCTCTGGAGTTTTCTTTTAAGGATTTTATTTATTTACTTTTAGAGAGAGGGGAAGGGAGGGAGAAAGAGAGGGAGAGAAATGTCGATATGAGAGAGTAAAATCTATTGGTTGACTCTTGTACACACCCCAACAGGCGACAGAACCTGCAACCCGGGCAAGTGCCCCGACCGGGAATCAGGCCAGTGCCCTTTGCTTTGTGGAATGATGCCCAGCCATCCGAGCCACACTGGTCAGGGCAGGAGCCTTCTTTTTCCCATGATATCATAATTCTGTAGAGGGGATTTTCTTGGACACACAAAAAAATCGCTGTTTTATTTCACAACTTTTAACTAACTCTCCTAAGCTATTTACTATCTATATTCTATATGAAATAGCAGATTTCACTTGGATTTTTACTATGTTTTTGAAAAGCACCACAGAATAGATCTTTTAGTGCTAATAAAATACAACCATTTTGACTATAATGTGCTAACATGATTATCTTTTCATCAATTGCTCCATTAGTTCATTCATTAGATACCATTAAGGCCATCATAAGACTGGGGATGAATTTTCATCATCATAACAAAATAAATTTTCTTTTGACCTAAGTACAGGGAAAAGAAAGTATATTATGATTTTTAATTCTCAAGAAAGAGAGCAGGACATGGATAATAATGCAGGATACATTTTCAGCCTGATATAATTTTAAAGATAACTGTAGAATTAAGTAATTTAATGGAGAAACCCAGTTCATCTCAGATATGGCAACAGATATGAAGACAACAACATTCACAGGGGAAAAACAATCTCTCGTCTAGACCCACTAAGAGTTTACAGAGTGGCTGAGTGCTTTACTGGCTGCTGGCCATCCTTTAGATGTATTCTGTTAATTCTGAATATCTCATCCATTGTCCCTATAAATGAAATTTATCAACAGCGTTTAGTTTTTCATTTTTGTCTAAAGCTGAATTAACTCTATCCCATCAAAATCAATTAGGCAACAAGATGAGAAAACCAGAATTCTTTCATGAAAGAAAGTTTGGGGTACAGAGAAGGAAAGAGACCCTTAGTCCCCAAATAATTTGAACAAATAGAGGCACGGAGGTAAATGGTAAGTGCTGTGGGTAGGTAGTAGCTTCAGTGCGACATCCCAGTCCTACAACTACTTACAATTCAAATACACGAGATTTCTCTCTGAGAGGCGGTAGTGAGCAGAGAAAAACGTAAGTTCCCTTTTGAGAGACTTCATGCTACAGAAACAGCAGGATCTAACTATAAATTGGTTCTAAATGTACCTATAGAAGGAATATGTTCATGAAAGAGTCAGCTAAACAGGTGTTGAAAAAGGAGCCACTACTGGCAAATTTTGGCAACATTCAATTCAGCTAGTCCAGAAGAGTCTTCACTAAGCACGGGGACATAACGTGATGGCTTTAGAACAAGACTATCCTTACACAACCGGAGTGCTCAGACTTTCTCAGACCAGACACAGAATGGACCAGTGTCTCAGCTTCCTTAGCACCATAGCACTTCAAATTTGTTTTGAGGTTCAGAGAAATTAAGCAAATCACTCTAGGTTAGTTATTTGTCTTTTAAGTTAGCATTTGAAACCTTGAGCCTGACCATTAGCCATTCGCCATAGGAAGTACGTGCACACTTTTAAAAACTGATGCCCACTTTCTTCAGTTGATTCATTTATTTGCAGTGAATAAATATACCATTAAAGATACATATGTAGTGCCAATCAAGCTCCACCATTTTGTTCCTTCCTACCTGAAGATCCAAATCTGCACCAGGTAACATTAAAAACAGAAGCTTTGAACACCAATGTAAATATTTTTGGAAGCTCTTGAAGAGGTAGCAAATTTACCTGGGTGGGAATGAAGGGGAGAAGTGCTCCTCTCCCAAAACATTCTCAACCTATCCCCTTTAGCTGTCTTTCTTCTCAGAGTCTACTCATCTCAGGGGTTCATTCATTCATTCAGTGAATACTCACTGAAGGTTTACTGTGCTGCAGGCACTCAGTGTCTATCGGCAGTCGCCTCAATCTCTCCTCTGGCTGCAGCCCACGTCTCTCTTAATCCATTTTTTAACCAACAAGGCCTTGTTACATCTGTGCACAGCTTCTTACTATGTGTAATATATGCCCACTTAGTCCTTTGACTTCTTCCATTTTTGTTATTTTTTTTACTACACCAATGAACATAGCAAAGGGGTCCCAGGGGATCATCAGGGTACACAGGGAATTCTCCTGAAAAGATGAGGAAGGTGGGAAAGCTATGGAGACTTAAAACTTTCATCTCTTGTCCAGTTTGCCAATATTACACTCTACAAGCTTCCTAGGCACACGCCCTTCCATCCTCAAACCTCTGCCTCAGGCGATGAACACAGGAACAGGCAACTAAAATTGGTTATTATTGATAGAGCAGAACATGTTTTCCTCTGCATCTTGGAGTTCTTTACACAGCCTAAGAGAGAAAGTAGGCCTCAAAGTAATCATCTGAAGAGTATTGATTTTTCAGAGCCTTTGGATCTTGACAGAGGATACTATTATAGCACATTTAACTTTCTATAATTTTCATCCAGTGTTTCCTCACAAAACACTTTCATAAATATTACTCTTTGATTTAGTATGACTTTAGAAATTCTGTTTTTTTGAGGACATAAATGTTAGCCAAAGTAAGCAGATACAGTGTTTCTGTTTTTGCTCACTAAACATCCCAACTTTTCATCCATTTGTATCAGCTATCACTCTTCTTCCGTTCTACACTTCTCTTAATATTTATTTTAGTAGAATGTATGAACTGGTATGACATGTCATTATGAAAAATTTCAGGAGAAATTTCCCTTTGATTCTTTTGTGGTGACTGGAAACAAAGCCTTTCCGCGGTTGGATTTCCAAGACTAACTTACCTGTCAAACAGCTCTCCTCCTGTGACGAGTTCTAGGACCAGACTGATTTCTGTAGGGGTTTCAAATATCTCTTTAAGTTTTATCTGGAGAAAGATATAAAGAAAATCACAAATTCCTTACTTTCACTTTTCTAAGAAATAGCTAAAGCTAAGGCAAAAACAGACCTCAGTAAGAGCAACGTGTTGGGTCATCGTCAACAAAGGTCCTTATGCGAGTCCTGGGGAGCCACTTGTCACTCTGGTTAGTTTTATCAGTTACCTCATTTCTCCAAGGGTCCTTTTGAGTTTTTAAATTTTTTCTTTGGACATTTGAAAGATACCTACCTTAGAAACACTTCCTAAGTTTTATCAAAATATCTTGATTTCTAAATTGCTGCAGAACTTAAAAATAAAAGTAAATGAACAAAACTTCCTAAACCATTTGAAAGCACCGTGGTTGACGAAAATGCAAATGTCTCCTTCTCCTGGGAGGAACTTAGAATCGCGGTCTAAGACAGGACAGGACCAGGTTAAAGTGTGTCTTTGTGGAAAATATATCCCTCGGCTGTTAAAGGCTACTGGTGGAGAAGGGATCCTCAGAACAGCAGTAGTGGCAATGACCTGATTGACCGTAACAGGGTTTTCGCCACATTGGGATAATCCATCTGATTTTGGATATTTTCCTCAATACATCTGAGAATCTAGTGATAGGGTTGATCTACAGTTGAGGAAAATTCTATACTCATTTCTCTTTGAAAGAAAAACTATGGACAATGCAAAGGTCGTGCCTGTATGTGGCAACTTTGATTCACTGCTTACCCAAAGCCCTTCTCCCCCTACTTTATTGTAAACTCTGAATTTGTTTAGAGAACAAAGGTGCCAGCCTCAATTTATGGATCGTGATTGGTGTGAGCCTCTTATGACAACCCTTTCCCCATTTTCCCAGTCTCTGTGAAGTTCCGCTTACTCTTGTGGCCAGCTCTGACCAATGAAATTTAAAGAGAATTCTGCTGCAGCTGAAAATTCTAGAAAAACTTTTACTCATCAGACTCTGCTTATGGGATCTTTCCACGTCTTCCTGTCTTGAATATAGGCTGGAAACTTGTGGAGGGTGTGGAGTGGCTGTTTAGGACCATGAGGGAAAGGCATGAGGGTGACAGCGAATGCCCTGAGGTAGGCAGAACCAGTGCGAGGCAGGCATCTGGGTTCTGGATGACATCACTGAGGAGGTGAACCAATGCTGGTGACCACCTGCCTTCTGATTTCTTATAAACTAAGGAAAATATTTGTTTAGACCACTACATTCAAGTTTTCTGGTTTTTTATGTCTAAAAGCATTGCTAACACCTATAATAAGTTCAAGCACTTTGCCTTGGGCCTCAGCATTTCAGGTCACCCTCCTGGACACAACTCTCTCAGAGAAATGAGTACAATGTGTTCTTTAAGTAGTTGGTTCAATTCATAAAATCAAGTGCTGGCCTGTTCTTTTCACTTCAGTGGCTCTAGAAAGCTTTCGCCAGACCTTCCCCTCAGTGCCTTTGTCTGGACATAGCCTGGAGCAGAGCTTCCGAAGATATTTCAATTTCTCCATTCAAGCACGTCATTTATTTGAATCTTCACATTGTTTCTGAAGCAGATACCCTCTCTGATGAGACTGAAATGACTCTGGAAAGCATTGCATTTTCTTCAGAGGCTTCTTCAGCGGAAGGAAAAAGCCAGTGTTTTAGTAGAGCAAAACAAAGCGGTCTGAATTCTAGCTATCCTTTTGTGCATGAAAATAAAGATGGTACATATGCTGGTCTGTCCATTTTTAAAAACTCTTTCAAAAGGCACTGTCTTTAAGATTTATTCAGCTGAAGAACTGAAAAACGTGACGAGCAAGGACAAGAGCCTGGTGACGGTGGCTGCTTAGGGGTGGTGGAAGAAATCAGCGTGGACAGTACAAAGCCCACAAATCCCGTTCTGTAAGTTTGGAGATTTTTTGAATAGTAGTTAAAAAAACACTTACAATGTTTGGATGTGAGAGGCGAAGAAGAACTCCTATCTCAGTTCTTACGATCTTTTTGTCCACCTAAAAGGCAAAATGAAGGAGAGAAACTGAAACTCCCACCTTAGAAATGTCTTAATTATAGCAAAGAATAAGAAACAGCAGTAACCACCTGGGTGAATCAGGTCATTGGCAGAGGCTTTTCTAAGCTTTTTTCTGTGTCTCCTTCACTCCTCACACCCCCCATGTCTTTCCTCCCCATGTCTTTCCTCTCTGCTTCATACACAAAGTAGAACTAGTTACAAATACGGTGACACATTATCAGATCTCTTACATGGCCCTTTTCTTATCAAAAGTCATGGTTGTCACCACTTAGGCACAAGTTCATCTCAAACTGTTCCTCCTCCTTCTCTCCCTTTGTTTTATGGATCCCTGTCTCCAACCCCCTGGAGCTGTCCATCACTTCACCTGCTTGTCGCCCACAGGCCTGCACACCTAACCCAGCTGAATCAATCGGAGATCTCTGTTCCCTGGCCACAGTGACAGGGTCAGGGATGTCCACCAGGCCCAAGTCCTCTCAGTCATGGTCCTCCCTAGAAATCTTGCTCAAAAAGTCAAGAAATAGGTATTTTCTTTTTCTCTGAAATTGTGAGACTAAAAAAAAGGATAGAGTATGCCACTACCAGTAACCAATTTTGATACCATAAGGAAACCACTTAACTGGAAACAAAGTCAAAATAAACAAACAAACAAACAAAAACATTTCTGAGAGATGAAAAATGAGAACTGATGATATAATATAATCCACTGGTGCATTTATGCATAAGCTAGTTTGCCCTTTGAACTTTCATATTATATGAGCCACTAAATTTCCTTTCCTGCATAAGTTATCCAGAGTTAGTTTTCTGTTGCTTGTCATTAAGGAATCCTAGTTGGTTCGCCACTTGATCTCTAGGTTTAAAACAGTAGCCATTTGCTTTAGGATATTCAAAAATCAGGAGTACTTCCCTTTCTAAGCCAATGATTGACTCTTTTAATCAGAGTGAATTAAAGTTTTAGATCCTAAAAGTCATATACTAGGAAGAAAATCCACCAAAGCAATGTATAGGTAATACTGCACTCTTACTGTGGCCTCTGCCATCTGAGCTGTGCAGAACCCTCTTACTGGCAGAGCTCGCGTGGTTTAGAAATGAACATGCGGAGGTTTATGTGCAATTCACAGCCAAGCTCGGCGGGCATAACCAGGAGACACAGCTACAAATGGAGAATGAACTCTACCATTTCAGTTACATCCTCTGAGGAAGCAAGGATGGACCGGAGAAAAATTCCAGTCATGATTCAATGGTGATAACCAAACGTACTTTCTAGATAATGACATTCACTCATTTAATTTTTATTCTCTAATGAAAACATTAACCAACAATGACATATTCTTTGAAAATAAAGAAAGAATATTCAAGGGAACTTCATAAACTTTGTATGTTCTCTTGCTTGGTTGCAACATATATATTTTTAAAGATTTTTAAATTTATTTTTAGAGAGAGGGGAAGGGAGGGAGAAAGAGAGGGAAAGAAAAATCGATGTGGGAGAGAAACATAGATTGGTTGCCCCCAACCAGGGACCTGGCCTGCAACCCAGGCACGTGCCCTGACAGGGTATCGAATTGTTGACTTTTTGGTTTGTGGGACGACGACCAAGCCACTGAGCCACACCATGCGGAACTATATATATATTTTTTTCTGGCAAATATAATTTTGTCAGAGCCTAGAGTGCCTTACTTAAAGAGAGTGGTCACCACTTATGAATGCCTTTGGTTTCTATGAGAAGAAACACATTTATAAGTAGTTGTTAAAGAATCCTCATTATAATAAGAGATTTTTCAAGAGTGCTGTTTCATCACTGTACATAATAAAGCATTAAGTAGCCATATGGTCACGCTAAGGCTTCTTAAACTGTAATAAAAGTTTTGGTAATTCATATGGTTGATTAGAAAGCTCAGGCTGTTTTAACATATTTTTGCCAAAGAAAATTTAAATTATTAAAGTTAATTCACAATGCAAAACAACGTATATGCTACTGGAATAAATGCCAGTCTATGAAATTCAGCATACTTCTGAGAATATTCATAAATATCCCATATAACGATTCAGCAACAGTTATAAATTTGGACTAAGAAGAGTGGACTAAAGGCATGATCTGCGCTATTAATACCTAAAAACCAATATGAGGCAGTAACACAAGAGAGATGCGCTGTGAACAAGAACAAGTTGGCAAGAAGGAACCGAGTGGACTGCACGTTGAATCGGCAGCTCTGGGGCCTTCCTTCGCAGTGCAGGAATGAAGAAAGGCAAACACGATGCCGTAGGACTCGAAACCTCTGGGCACTGCTTCACCGGTCTGTCCCAGACAGTGAGCCACAGCACAGTTCAAACTATACACTAATCAAAGCATTTTAGTCACAGGTAACACCCAGCTCAAACTTGCTAAGGCCAAAAGGCAGTTTATTTGCACATATAACTGGTAAGTCACAGTGAATCTACCGTCAAACCCAGCTAAAGCCAGGGGCTCAAATTCAAACACTGCAGTGTTTTCCCTCTGTCTCTCTCTGCCCCGACCCCAACGGCCACAGAACGTGGCCACTGGAAGCCCCAAACCTATATTCTTCAGTCTCACATTTTTAAAGAGAAAAGAGAGATACTCTTCTCCACACGTACGTATCTAACCGCACGGTAGAAGTGTCCATGGCCTTGCTTGTTTCTCATACCTGTAAAAAAGTGTACGTGCTGTAAAATTTCCTGGAGTACTGGTTCTCAAACTTTTAGACTTTCAAAGGGATTCTCAGAATCCCCAATAGCTACATTTTCCAAAATTGAAAAATACGCATACTCCTGCGCTGAGCCTGAGAGGGCAGAGAAAAAGAAGGGAAGACGGATTGAAAAATATGTGAAGAAGAGAGTAATGAGAACGTCAGGAAAGAAAAGGAAAAGCAGTTCTGCACTGTGAGGATGATGCTTGGGGACAGAGGTGCCACATGGACTGGGGAAAAAGAAGAGGAGCCCAAATAGCAAATTTCTGTTAGACTGGAGCCATGTGCATCCCATATGTGGCCTAGATCTCAACTCTGGGATCTCAAATAGTCTTGGCAAGTTGGGGTGACCCGTATGAGTAGAGACCACTGCTCTAGGCCTCTAGGATTCAGTCAAGTACATCGGTATTCCCACAGAAATGCTCAGCCTCTTCTCAGGCTTTGAGACCATAAGCCTTGTTTAGTTTCTTTATGCTTCCGCCAGCTTCTTAGGCCCATTTTTAGTTTTCATAATGACCAGAGAGCATGCTGCAAAGTATATAAAGCTGTGCTCTTCAAGTCTTTTGCAGAAAAAGGCAAAATATGAAAGTTATTAATGGATAAATAAGTAGACAAATGTCTTTACATCTTCACAAACATTTTCCTCTGCAGAGCTTCTGCTAAATTTAGCCTCCCGTTTCTGGCATATGAACCTGTACATGCCACGGACACGCTTGGTGAGAAGACTCGACGACTGGAGCTTTGTTAAATTGAGGAATGATAGTTTTAGCCTACAAGGATTTGAAAGTTAAAAACTTTCAACATGCAAAAATCTGTTACAACATGCCAGTATCAAAAGAGGGACACATAAAAAATATTGAGGTTTTTCTACATGAGGCTAGTGTCTCCAGTGACTACAGAATTTTAGCCACGTCTGATTATTCTCATTACCTGCTGATCTGACAGAAACGCGGCCACCTCGTGACTACATTTTTCAAAGTCTTTCAAAGTGGTGACTTGTCTCTGTCTCGCTCAGTGGGCTACGTGCCACAGGACCTGGAAGGCAGCATCCTAGCTCTTCATTGCTAGGTCCAAGCCATTTCTCTTCCCTCAGCCTTCCAAAATTCCAGCAGCTGTGCAATGTCTGCCATCAAGCAATACACCCTGCAGCTCCTTGTAGTCATTTTCCCATCTCCTTACCACTCACCCGATACTAAAACTTTTAGCATATTTTAGCAACTTTATCTCAACCACATATCCTATCGTTTTAACAGCTTCAGCCTTCATGTGGATGATCCATTCAACCCTGTCTCTCAGTTTCTTTTTTAACCTTTTCCTCAGTTCCAACAATCTCTTCTTCCACTCTTCCTTAGTCACCCGTTCCCATGGTCACATCCCAGGTTTTATCATTATCATTAATTTTATCACTTCAGAAACACTGATTTCTAACAGCACACTCTCTGCTTTCTACTTCCTATATTTTTAGGTCTTACTTAGCATAGATTCCATGGCCATTAGTATAAGCAATGATCTGCATATTTCTCCAGCTTCTTTGCTCTTACCTTTCTCTGTTCTATTTGCCAGGAATAAACCCTTAACGTAGGTAACTCCATTCTTCTCTTACTCCGTGTCTGTGCCTGAACTGAAGTGGTTGGAAGAAAACACACAATCGTATTGATTGGTCCCATTTTTAATTTATATCCACAAATCCCCAGCTCTCTCTATAATGCAATATTTTTCACTTTCTCCCTCAAGCCTCCAATATCACCTCTTTCCTTCACTCTCCTATCACAGACTTGCTTCTAATTCACTGAGAAGGTATAAACAATCCAGGGACTACACAACCTTCTCACCAGCCAATCTATCAATCTGTATACAGTCTGTATCCAATGAACTTCATCTATTTGTTCCTCAGATATTTTTTGAGTATCCACTATTTAAAGATGCTATTCTGGGCATGAGAATACAACAGTGAACAAGATAGATAAACTTTATCTATTATCAAAATAGATAAAAAATTTATGCTCCAAGAAACGTATGTTCTAATGCAGATAGGAAATGAACAAATAAAGGCCCAGAATTGGTAAATACTAAAGAACAAAAAACAAAACCCACGGCAAGGGAGACAGGGAGATGAGGGTGCTGTCTGAGCTGGAGAGGCAGGAAAGCTCGCCGGTGAAGTCATGGGACGCGGGCACTCGGCTCTGAGGGAAGAGTGTTCCTGACAGAGAAGCAGAGGTCCTCAGCTATGAGAGGGGTTTGACCCAATCACGTGAAAGCAGAGAAGCCAGCTTAGCCGGAGCAAAGTCACAGGGGAGGAGAGTAGTAGGTGATGACAGAGGCTTCTCGTGACTAGAAGCTGGGTCACAAAGAGCCATGCGGAATGTGGTAAGGACTTGGTGTTTCAGTGTCAGAGGGATCAGACATAATTGGAAGGTTTTGAGAGAGGAATGATGTGACCCTAGTTAAGTTTTAGAAGGTTACTCTGAATCTCGTAGGGATGAGGATGACGGGAAGAGTAAAAGCAGGGTAGACTCGGTAAGGGGGTTACGGCAGTTACCTGGGTGAGAAATGATGGAAGTTTGGAACCAGGTGGTATAATGAAGGAGGAAGAAATGGAAGGATACTTCTAAGGAAGAGAAAACAGTATCTGAGGATGGACTACCTAGGGGGTGTTTGAGAAACAGAAGTGAAAAGACTGACTGTTATTTTTTCGGTCCAAGAAAGTGGTAAAATAAAATTGCCATTTACTGAGACGGAAAAGGCTGGGAGAAGCAGATTTAGAAAGATGCTAATAACACTGGCCCTGTCCAAGCGAAGTCATCTACGCTTTGACCCATTTTACTCCAGCTCACTTATCACCTAGTTGATTTTTGCAGAAGCCTAGATCATTTCCATTTCTGGGCCTTTCCACTTTGTACTTGATAGACTTTTGTCATGAATTTTCTTCTCCCAGATCTTTCAGTGTGAGTTTGGGCCCAATGGAGGGGAGAACAGAAGGCACAGCTACACAGAAACAGTTCAGAGGCAGAGGCAGGGATGAGCATCAGACATGGGGGGTGGGCAGGAAGGAGACACACGTTTTAGGGACCCAGTACCTTATTTTACATTCAACACTGACCAGCGTAGCACTCACCTTGTTCTGATCAGTATGGGAAGACAAACTCTAATAGAGCATTTCAATCAAATAAGCTTGGTTTTTAAAATTGTGACAATATTTTTTGATAGTTCTGTTTATAACCACCTCTTACTACCTGTAGACGCCAAGACATGGGAAGAGCAAAAAAGCATAAAAGCAGAGATTTCCAATGGAGAAGGAACCCAAAGGTTGGAATAGAGTTTGAGAAAGACAAGAATGGCTCTGAGAAGCTCAACACAAATAAAGACACACATTTCAGAACCTGAAACATCTGTAAGTCAGGTAGATTCAAAACAGGGCTGTTTCTCTGAGTAAGATTACCTCTGCTCCATCCTTCTTAAATTCTAACATATAAGCCCTCCTGCTTGCAGATGCCAGAAATTCCATCAAAATGAACAGTCTTATATTCTAGAGAATGAAATAGGTTTAAAATATTCCTGGAAGGGATAACATGCTGAACAAAGTTTATGCAAAAGATTTGGCTAATGCTAGATTCATTAGAAACAGGTCAGACCTAACGAAAGGAGAGAAAGAGGGAGAAGAATGTGTTAGAGAAAGTAGAAGGACTACATCTCTTTACACGTGTTTTTCCTGTTTCTTTCATCTCCGCATCTCTCCCTGGGATTGAGAAAATATGGGGGTTACCCTGATTTAAAACTGCTTATATTTACAAAGATCTCATTCCTTCGTCCCTTACCCCTCTTCCTGTTTCTAAAGCAGATCTCTGCTTCTCTTCTCAGAAAAACTCTCCGGAGTTATCTCTGCATTTTCTCTGTGTCCTTCCCTGCCCACGTATTTGTCCAGGCGATCCGGTCTGGCCTCATCCAAGCATTCATCCAAAACGGCTTTTACAGAAGAAGTTAGTGGCCTCCTTGGAAGAGCCACTTGGAGCTAAACTACTAGCTACTTTTCCGATTGCATCTTGTCCTGGCAACGGCATTTACCATGATATTTGCTCACACCCTTCTTAAAATAAAATGGATTATTCTACGTCATCATTCTGGTCTGACGTTTCTGCTACTTTAAAGGCCGCAGTAGTACTGTAATACTTCCTAAGTGATCTTCCTGTTTTTATTCTTCCCTTTACAATCATTCTGTCTGCATACAGCAGCCAGAGTGATGCCTTTAAACTGTCAATCAGACCGCGTCACTCTCCAACTTAAACTCCATTGTAGTCATCCCACTGTACTTAGAATAAACACAAACTTCTTACCATGGGCCATAAAACTCGGGATGGTTTGGCTTCCCCCGTTTGATCTGAGAGGCCATTCAACTCCCAGACAAGGCTCCAAGGCCTTTGCACTTGCTACCTTCTCTTCCACTAGACCTCGCTTCACAAGGAGGGTAACTGGAGGCCTTCCCTGGTCACTCCATCGAAAGTAGCTACCTACACATACACACAGACACACACCATGAATCATTTAGGAACTTCTATGTTATCATTTAATTACTAGACCATTATTTGATTCTTTCACCAAAACATAAACTCTATGACAGCTAGGGTTTTGTCCATTTTGTACGCAGCCGTACCCCCAGCATTACATACCAGCATCTGGGATATAGTAATTTGTTAAATGAATGAATGAATGAATGAATGAGAGTTGGAGCTAGTGTTTGAATACAAAAGGTTGGTAGTTCAAAGAAAAAAAAAATCCCAGGTTTAACAGCTGTGTTTAGAAGAGATTAGAACTTGGTTATTCAGTTTTCCTTCCGTCATTCAGATCTACAGGACATTTTTGTCCCGTCACCTGTGCCAGTGGAGGGGAGCACGCCTGTCTCACAGGCAGAGCTGCACACACGGGCCTTTCAGAGACTGCACTGCTCATAGCTTGTGATTTCTAAGCTGTGAGCCGCAAAGGGTTACTGCACCACTTACGTAATATTGCCTTCTCCGAAGATAAGTGAGGACTGTTCCAAGAAATATAATGATAAAGCTCCACCGCAGCAGGCACTGACTACATATCTGCTCCGCTCCGCCCCGCCCACAGGCTAAGAGCTTTCACAGCGGCCAAGAGGAGTCCTGTTCTTCTTCTTCAAAGAGCACACCTAGCCTTAACTTGTATGATCCGTGTTTTGTACCCAACACAGCCACACAAGAGATAAAATGAGGATGAAATGATGAACATTAAACAACGGTAACAGTGAGAATGGGATTATACTATGCATTCCCAAAGAAGGCACTGTGAGACCCTTAGTAAGCAGAAGCTTCTAGGGTGGCGACTGTGAATTCATGGCTTTGTCTGTGCCCACGAGGGGGGACAGTTCAGGAGAAGAGCCTTGCTGGGTGCCTACTCTCACATTCCCCATGAAGTGATTCTTGCAAAAATAAAAAAAATGATATCCTGTGATAAAAAATGAATATAAAGTAATCCTCCTAAATTCTCTTGTCAAGTTTGTGTTGCTAGGGCTTGAAGAAAATAAACACGTTTATAAAATATACTTTTGAAGAAAATAAATACTTTTAAAAAATATCACAGCTACATTTTTTTAAAAAATGTGACATGTAATAAATAAGAGGGAGGAAAATATTCACCACTATAACACAACAATCAGTAGCATTTTGCTTTATTTACATTTGGCTTTTTTTAATTGTGTATATTTATTTACATATTTTAAATACTGAAATAGAATTTTGTTTCTTCCAATGTTCACTAAATATACCCTAACATTTTAAGGATACCCAACATTCATAGACGGAATGTGAAGCAGCCTCCTAGTGGCCTGATGTCCTCAGTGGCTACCCTCCGGTTAGACAGTCGTGATTTTTTATGATCTGTTACTAACATAAATTATTATGTAATAAACATCCTTGATTGTACATTATTTTTAAACATTCAATTTGAGTCCTGCCTCTGTCATTTAGAGTCCTGCATCAAGTCACTCATCTTTTCTGAGGATTATTTCAATTTCTTCCCGCAGAGACTGGGGATAATAATTGCTACCCCACAGGATTATTGTTGTCTGGATTAAATCAGAATGTATGTGAAATCTCGCGGCACATGGTAGAGGTTCAGTAATGTTAGTGCTTGTCCTGAAATAATTTGTAAAAGTAAGGTGAACATTTTTGGGTCTTCTATTTGCAATTTTCTAAGTCTTCCCCAAAACCCTACTGCAATTAAAAAACTAAATTTAGAAATATTGGGATTCACAAGAGCATTCCAGCTCTGGTAAAAACAATGTCTAATAAATACGAGACATGATTTTATTTTTTTTCTGAAAGTGGAAGATAACATCATTAAAATTTTAAATTGTATCCAATATAACCTTCTTGCTTTGTGGTAATCAAAGAGGGAATTGATACCTGTTGGCATTTAAATTTAAAAACCTTCCTCCACCTTTTCTGAAGACTGGGATAAGACCAGTACCCTTTTGGTTAAATTTCAGGGAGGTTCTAAGACTACTACTTACATTTATTAATTGCTGTTGACTACCACAATCACATCTGAGTTGCTACAGACCTGGGTATCAGCCAGGTCCTGCAGAAATTCATGTTCTAATGGAAATGTGACAAATGGCACCATTTCTTTTTAGTGCCTTCGGTAATTTTTACATAGTCAAGACAGTACTTTTCGAAATGTTTTCTAAATTACCAAGAAGCAATGAAAACAAGAAAATTTATTTTAATTTTATGTATCTTTCTTTTAAAAAATATTTTGTTTATGCTATTACAGTTGTCCTAATTCCACGCCCCCCCACAACCTCCCACTCCCACAGTCAATCCCCACACTGTTGTCCATGTCCCTGGGTCATGCAGGTGTGTTCTTTGACTAATTCCATCACTTTCTATCCACCAGTCCCCACCTCTCCATCCTTCTTACAGCTGTCAGTCTGTTCCATGTTTCTATGCCTCTGATTTTATTTTATTCTTTAGTTTACTTTGTTCATTAGATTCCACATAAAAGTGAGATCATATGGTATTTGTTTTTCAATGAGTGGCTTATTTCACTTAGCATAATACTATCCAGGTCCACCCATGCTATCACAAAAGGTAAGAGTTCCTTCATTTTACTGATGTGTACTATTTCATTGTGTGAGGCAGTGATTTCCACACGTGTGTAAACACGCAGTCCTGAGAATTTACATGTTTTGAGCACAGCTCCGTGTGATTCCTGTGTGAGCAAGTGTGGATCATGTCTGTGGGATGGGAATTCTCTAATAGGAATTTGGCGAAGATGTATCTTAAAAAATTCTGGCTTGCTGTGCCCTGCATATTACTTTTAATCTGGTCCTGTCTGCCACCGGACGTGAATCAACATCCTGATGCCCTGCTAATGAGTAATCCTACACCTGTTCTGCATAATCCCATGAACAATCAATCCTATGTAGATTGGCCCCTGATAAAAACCCTGGCTAGGCAAGCCACGAGGCTTTTTCCTGAGATGGAAGGAATCAGCCACGTGGCCCCGGTCTCTTTCCCCGCGTGTCTCGGTATGAGATTTATACATGCATTGGGTCACGGTCACCCACGGGTATCGGCAGGCCCGATCTACCCCGTGTCAATTGTGTAAATGTGCCACAGCTTTTTTATCCACTCATCTATTGATGGGCACTTAAACTGTTTCCAGATCTTGGCTATTGTACATAATGCTGCTATGAACATAGCGATGCAAACATTCTGTTGGTGGGAATGCAGACTGGGCAGCCACTGTGGAAAACAGTATTGAGTTACCTCAAAAAATTAAAAGTGGAACTGCCTTTTGACCCAGAAATTCTACTTCTGGGAATATGTCCTAAGAATCATGAAACACCAATTCAAAAGAGTAATCTTGCATTTCTTTCACCGGACAGCAATTACCCAGCTGCACAGCTCCTGAACCATCTGAAGTGAGGGGCAGAACACAGTATACACTTAGGGGCCCTGAGATGCCCCTTTGATCTTAAAACTAAGTGGCTATCTATTAGTTATAAAACTGAATAATTAGATATTCAAGAAGCTTAAGACTTTATAATTTGTAAATTAACAAATACAGAAAGTACTCCTGAAACATTAGTATTTTAAGGCTCATCAATTGTATCTTGGACTGAATCTCTTACTGAGGGTAGCTTTGAATAGGAGAAAATGGGGACACTCTTAAAAACTTTAGCTTCTTGACTGTTTTTTTCTAAGATAATTAAGACCTTCAAACACCCTGGTTAATATTGCTCAAGAATGTTAAGAACTTCCTCAAAAACAAACAAACAAAACAAAACAGGAATGGTTGTAGGGGGGAAATGCTTTTAAATGACTTCAAAAATAATACAATTATGCTGTGGGGCAGGAATTAGAAAAAGAAATCTTAATGATTTAAGGTTTAAAAAAACAATTCCACTGGTGATCGCCCTCCACAGCATGCTCCTTCTTGCTCCATGTGGAAGTACGGATTTGACTGCCCCGCTGAGGAAGCATCCTAACACTCGTATGCCCCAGAGTCTCACTTTTCTGAAGACACCAGGTCCTTTCAGAATCAGAAACTAAAGTTTCAGCTCAGTCCTTCTCAACATGTTTTTCTTTATAGGAATGGGCACATTCTCAGTGCACTGCCATCGGCATGCACCTGTCTTTTCTGGGTTGAAGGACTCAGGGTTTAAAAGTTCCATGGACGCGGAGCGGGGTAGATATGCACACGTTCCGTGCTAGCGTCTTAGCATTGCTCCCTCTCTTATCCTTTCAGCACCGTTTTAAATGAAGAGAGACTCAAACTTAAAAAAGGAAAATATCTTTGACTAAAGATTTTAAATATTTTTTCCTCTCAAATATCCAGTGGTACCTGTCTTCAGTGGAATTTTAATTGTCATAGAAAATAGACAATACTTTCAAGTGAATTTTCAGAGGTAAGTGTGAGAGGTAAATTTTGACACCCACATTCCCTTTTTTAAAAAATTCATCAGAATTTAAAATATGAGGATGGTAATTTTGGATCTGCTTTGATTTATCAATAAAAGAAATCATTCACCACTTGTAGTGCTTTATTATGTATGTCACACCTTGAAACTCATCACAACAGCTAAATGTGTCCTGATGTCGTGATGGAAAAAGAATTATAGAATGTTCTGATCTCAAAATCTCAAGGAAAATTCCTCACAGTGACAGTGTGACATGTCACGGGGGTGGAGCATTGTAGACAACCATCCATTTGATATATTTTTCAGACTTCTGGGGTAGAGATAAGTACGAATAGCTTCAAGTGAATTTATCCTGTGATTCTGACACTTGCCGCAGAAAGGAAATTGGAACTTGATATACACAGCTGCGCTGTCAATGCATCCATCCACCATTCGGACAAAGAGCAGAAAGACTCTGAGCAAGAGAGGCATGCATATCATACACCCCCATCACTCTTCTTTCATTTGTTAGTGGATATTACATGCTGAGACTCATTACACCAAAGTTTTAACAGCATTGGAAAAGAAAGATGTTGCTTGTATTCTCTGCACATAGGGACTGTTACGTATCCTTGTTTCCCAATGTGACTTAGAACTGCACTGAGCTTCTCTGTCTGTGTGTCAGTGAAGGCTTTTTCATCTTTTATCAGTTCAGAGACAAGTAACACCTAGTTTTGGTCCTAAATATGGGCCATGAACGCTCCCGATTACTTATTTATCTTTTTCTCTATCAGAACTTAGTTGGTATTAACTGGAAGGGCCCAGGTGTGGGGCTCAAAAGCCCTGAGTTCAAATTCTAGGTGCTACTGTGTACTTTGGACGTGTCACTTCTGTAAAACTCCTATAAGCAATGCACTCCCACGAGGCACTTCGCATTAACAGGCGACAGGGGCTACCACATAGTGTTTAATAAACAGATTCCATTCTTATTAGCATTATGCTCCTTTACTGTTAAAACTACTGAAGTAGAATACGGTAATTCAAGTGCTTACTTAAAAAAAAGAGTTGAAAGCTAATTCAAGATTGAAAACTATATGGACCTCTTCTAATTAATATCTTCTGCACATAAGCATTTGCTTTTTCTCTCTTGGAGTTCCATGACTTTTCTCTCTTCTTACGTTGGAGGGATGGGTGCACCTTCAACTTGGGACCATAAAGAAATGTAAAAATGAACATTGATTAAGAAAGTTCTCCCTGTTAACACTAAGATGATAGCCTTTGTCCTTCTCACTAAGGTATGAGTCCTAAGTTCACTGTGAGGCGGACAGGCTGTGTCCCTCTGACTCTCTCAGCTCTTCTGCTTGTGGTTCACTGGGTGCCCACGCCCAGCTCCGATCCCCTGGCCCATGCTGCTCTCGGCCTTCCTGCTGCCCAGCTCTTCTCCTTCAGTTACAAGGCCATTCTCACTCAGCTCTCTGAGAAATTTCTACTCTTTTTCTTCTACTACAGTACAATGACACAAGCTATCCCTCTAAGATTTCCTCTGTTTTTGGCTAGTTAAAAATCTCCTTTTTCTGCTCCACAGACTCCATATAAAAGACAAAGATCATTTTAGCTCCAACCATTCACACTTAAAAGTGTGATAACTTCAGTGGATGGTGTAACTGCAAAGTGTGCTTTGTTTGGGGCAACAAAAACCAGGCATATGCCTACATGCTCATTCATTCTCTCTCCCATTCTCTCTTCCTCCCTCCCCCCAATCCTTGCTTCAGTTTGCCTCAGAATTATGGTATTTATTTAAAAAACATAACAAAATACCTATAAGAGTTTAATATAATGACATGATAGATAAGCAAGCTGAACAGTCTCAGATTCCAGCAGTATTTCTATCAAAAAAGAAAACAAATGCAACTACAAGTAATTCTTTACAAGAATGTTCAGGTTTCCAAGCAGTTCTCTGAATAGTGAAGCATACCAATCCAGAACAAGATTTTAACATTCTACCCTGCTACGTTTCTTCTCTGGTAGACATATAATTGTCACAAACTGAATAGAAATATCCCTGTTCCTATTCCAGGAAACCTGGTTTAATAGTCCCTATGAAAATCAATAGGTTCCAACTGACAGAATGCTAGGAGAAGTTTCGCTTCACTTGATGCGGCTTGTTATCTGCAAACTACTTTCCTTAATGTGTTCTGAGACCTCGATTGGGCCCAAAAAGTCTATTTCAGCTAGTGATTTATTATCCTCCTCTTAGTCACTGACCAAAGGTGACCTTGCCTGCACTCCTAGAGCATACTCACGAATGGTTAAAAGTGGCTACAGCAGTGTTCACCTGATGCAGCTCTTTAACCCAAACTGACCCAGCCATCTCTTATGTAGATCACAGCAACTGGAAAATGGATGGTTCGCGCTTAGTTTCCTACATCCTCACAGGTGAGACAGAAGGAGAAAAGACCAGGTAATCTTCAGTTTACCCAGTGGTAAAAATGGTATTATGTCTATTTCAGAATGGGGGAACCTGAAAGTCCCCCCTAATAGAGATGTCCCAGAGTTTCAGCTACCAAGAATTTGGGAGGAAGCCCATGCACATTCTGTGATTTAATCTAGAGCAACCTTTCAAAATCTCCTGCAAATTCATAGTTACATGTACTCAAATGTTCTCATAAGAATAAAAGGAAAATGAATAGAAGTTAAAAACTAACTCATAGAATGATTAGCAAGGTGTAATGCATGGTTCTTCACCTAACTGAGAAGAGCATAAAAGGCCAAACTAGCACCTATGAAAACATTCATAAAGTTATGGGCACTTCCTAGGTGATTATTCATTAAATAATTCAAGGGAAACATTTCCAGGAATGTACAGGTAACTTTATGTTACAATATATAAAATATGACAAAATTCGGACCTGGAGCAGCTTCTATGCTGTGATCTAGTCCCACTGCTCCGGCTATGAGCATCAAAAAAGCCACAGGGCTGAAAATGTGCCAAATCCAGGAATCCGAAGCATCCAAGATTTGTTTAAGCAGGAGGTCATATGATCAGAAACATTTATAGTGTCAGATTAAATTTATTGATACAATAGTAAAATATATGCCCATTTTTTAGCAGAAATTATAAAAGCACTCCCAAAACAATGTAATTAGTTTTATTCATTGAGAAATGCACAATATGTCTGGTGCTGCTAACTGTGCAGTTTTAAATCAAGCTAACGAGAACACTAGAATTGCACAGAATAAACTGGTACTATTATAATGTAAAATATCTGCGTGGACCATTACAAGTAGTATAAGAATAATGTTCACCATTTATTACATGCTTCCTGGGTGATAAGAAATAGTGTACATAAATTACCTCATTTTTATTTTTGCTAGAACACCATGAGCTACATGTTCTTAAACCCACTTTACAGAAGAAGAAAGTGAGATTGAGAGATTTACATAATTTATTATAAAGCCACACAGGTAATATGTGGCGGAAGTGATCCTGAACTCAGTGTGCCTGGCTCCAGAGCCCCTGGTCTTGCCCTGCAACTGCACAGCCATTCACAGGAAAGTCAGATTACCAACACACGCTGGCTTTACACAGAGATTATCTTAGACTCAATGCTGGGTATTTCGTGAAATGGCAGGGGTTTTGCAGCAAGCTGCATGCAACCTTTTCCAAGAGTTGAGCCACATGGCCAGAAATTTCATCTGAATTTTAGAATTCAAATATTTGTCTCCAAAATTCCAGGGACATAATAAGTAATTGGTGAGCATAATTTTCTTATATCTCAATCATCTCTTGAGAAAGAGCCTTATTGATAGAACCGAAGTGTGATTATTTAAATACACCCTGAGGTATGAACTCCCAAGGAAGGTAAAGTACATAAATTGTTCCTAAAATAGTGAATCCATTATCACCATGTCAGTCTTCAAAAGTTGTGATTCCGTTGTACTCAGTGAAATTCAGTCCAGACTAAGGTTCCATCTGCTTAATCTGTTCACATTTTGACGCTTTTTCTTGCCTTTTGTGTAGTTTTAAGATCAGCATGTTCAAAGTCATGTAACATCAGTAAAAAGGTTTCATCTTGTAAATCACTGGTTGTCCTACTAGCTGTGTCTGTCAGAACTCTTTAATGGGCCAAAGTCATTAACTGGAGGAAGGAGCTTAGTAAATCTTTCCACTCTAATTCAAGTTCTTCTAAACTTCACATTGAACAGAGATGATAAAGGGCTCATGCTAAAGGGAAAAAATAGCCTTCTTTCCTTCACACTTGATTTCTGTTTTTCAAAGTTCATAGTAAAAGTTCCGCTATGCCCACAAGCCAATTAGTTCTTATGTGCAAAGTAATGAGGTATCTAGGGGTAAATGGCACGGCCTGTCAAACTGTTTCAAAAGAAAAAACTATAAAATAGGCCACCTCTTCCCAAGAGGAGAGTATGTGGAGGCAACTCCCAGTGATTTGACTTCTTCAGTACAAGAATCACTAACACGTGGAACAGGCTGATGGCTGTTGAGGGGAAGAGGAAGGAGGAAATGGTAGAAGGAAGGGAAGAGATTAGACTCACGGACGTGGACAGCGGAAAGGGGACTGAGTGTTGGTGAGAGGGCTGGAGAGAGTGGAGGGGGCGAAAGGGAAAAAATATTAGGACAACTGTGATAGAATAAATAATAAAAAATAAAGTAGAAAAAAAGAATCACTAATACAAAGTGGAAAAAGTTATAAATACAAATTAAAATAGCCCTTTGATTCAATTTCTTGATTGTTTACTTTTATTACCCTCAGAGCCTTATTCTCATTAATGATGCAATGAGACAAATAGATATTGTTTCTGGAAACATCCAGGTTTTTTTCAGTACGGGAAAAAGTTGGTTCAACTGTCATTTTCAATTATCTGGCATGAAATATACCTATAATAGAGAATTGCCAATACTTAGAACATTTAGAAACTCTAAGATCTTGAAATTCTTTCTAAATGGCCAAAAGTAATCTTAAGTTACAGTGAACAGAATCTTTGTGCTGAAGTTATATCTTTCCCCAAACTTTCTGTTATGCGAATTTTCATATATACTAAAATGTTAAAATACCATCATGGACACCAGTATACGGTCCTAAATTCAATTAATTGTTGGTTTTTGTCCTATTTTCATTCTCTCTCTTTCTCTCCCTCCATATGCTCTTTCTGTCTCTGTCCCTGTCTCTTTGTTGCGTGCACACATACACACACTCCCTCTCTCTCTCTTTTAATTTATGTGCTTTTAATATATTCTAATTCTCTGAATTATAGTTTTCTATCTAAAGAATGTAGTATTGACCTGACCAGGATGGCTCGGTTGGTGAGATATTGTTCCACAAAGCGAAAGCTCACCAGTTCAATTCCTGGCCAGGGCACTTGCCTGCGTTACAGGTTCAGTCCCAGGTCGGGGCGCATACGAGTGGCAGCCCACCCGTGTTTTCTCACATTGATGTTTCTCTATCTCCCTTCCTTCCCCCCCTCTAAAAATAAATAAATAAAATCTTTAAAAAATAAAGTATGTGGTATTATATCCATTTATAAAATATATGGTAACTTCCCACAGGGATATTTTATTAGCTAAAATACCCAAGTGTCTGAACATGACAGTTCATGTTCATTATTAGTGTTACCTGTGTTCTGCACCTGCCCAACAACGGACTGTGGGTCTCACCCTAGTGCTGGTGCCGAAGTCTGTCTCCCTGTGGACGGGTTAGAGTATCTGTCTGCCACTCAGACGGGGAGTTCCTAATGGGTTCTCAGTGATGATCAGGGTGATTTATGGGGCAGTAAGTCCCTTAATGCCCATGTAAATGGAATCATTCCTAAAATATTAAACTATGAGAAGAGTACTTAACACTACCATAAAATAAAATTTGGGTTAATTGTCCTGAAAAAGTCTTTAAATAAATCCTGGGAAAGAGGATTATTTTTTATCAAATAATTAACTGTAAAAGAGATAGGAAACCTTTATTTGGAATTGTTATAGATAGTATTATGGGTGGAATTTTGTCCTCCCGCCGCCCCCCGGGAAAAGATTTGTTGAAGTCCTAATCCCCAGTACTTCAGAATGTGACCTTATTTTGAAATTGAGTTGTCGTAGGTACAGGTCGTCAATTTAAGGTGAGATCATACTGGAGTGGATTTGGGCCCTTCATCTAATAGGACTGGTGTCCTTATAAGAAGAGGAAATTTGGACACAGACATGCACAGGGAAAAGATGACATGTAGACATGCAGGGAGAAGACGGCCATGTGACAAGGGCGGCAGCAAGGGAAGTGATGCATCTCCAACAAGGAACACCCAGCACCTGCTGGCTGTCACCAGAAGCAAGGAGAGCGGCAGGAGACAGATTCTCCCTTGGAGCCCTTGCAAGAAATCACCCACGCTGACACCTTGATTTCAGACTTGTAGCCTTCGGAACTATAGGAGGATGAAGTTCTGTCGTTTTAAGCCAGTTTGTGGTAGTTTATTATGGCAGCTCTAGGAAACTCTCATAGATAGCGATAGATAGAGAGGTGCATAGATGACAGGTAAACCATCTTTCAGACCTCTTAGGTTTAGGTTAAGTCATAAAATGAGGACCTAACAAACGATCCTGTGAAATATTATAGCGATCCCAAAGTTTTCAAACTGAATAATATTATCTATTATACTGAGCCACAAACATTGCCACTTTTGTAGGAAAAAATTATTTAATAAAGGTAATTTTATGTGGCTCAATATAACAGATTACGCAAATAATTCAAGTTTTCTGAAATGCCCTTTTCTCCCCAAGAACAGATTCTTGGCTGAATTCGCTGGGAAGATACTTTGTTTTCTCAGCATCACTTTCCTTCTATAAATAGATTCTTCAGCTTCACTCACTTCACTTAGATAAGGAAGTTTCTGTCTCCATGACCTACTTGGAATTAAACACTGGGGGCAATTGCTCTTTGAGGTTTTGCCTGCTAGTTCTCTCATTTATACATCTCTTTGCATGGTTCATTCTAGGAGATAATGCTGGGGATTCTATGTAACTCATGTTCAAAGCTGAGGTTTCTCCAGGGGATTTTCTCTCATTCCATTTGGCACAGTAGTGACTGCGTTTGACAACATCTGCCTTACAGCACCACTCTGCAGCTCCATCTGACGCTTGGTTCCCATCCACGTTTCCCTCCTGCTGTCTTCTCAGGAAGATGTTTCCACAACAGAGGTGGGGAAGAGAATACAGCGAGGGCAAACCAGAGCTCTGTTTTCCAATGAGAGTCATGAACCCACCAAATGTCTCCCCCTATCTCTTACACCAATTCACCCAAAGATTTTTGACTTTAACCAGTACTTGCTAAGACAGCTCTTTTTCTTTCAGGACTCTGAGCATTCAAAAGCCAATTCTAAATATTTAGTTTTCTATACATTCATGTATCTAGTCCTCTTTAAATTTACCTCAAATATGAAAGGAAAAATAACCATTTACAAATTTTACTGACAATTTTTTTAACCAGCAGGAAAGGATACAACCAAGCCTAAAAACATCTCATGTGTGATTCCTGCTAAAGCATGCCAATTTAGCTCCATAAGAAGTAGATGCAGGGCCCAGCAGAAGTAAGGCCTGCTTGAGTACGGCTGGTAGGGTAATTAAATGGGTGCAAAAATTTATAGTTTTAATTTGAACATTTCATCTAAAATGTCATATGGTATACTTGAGCGCAATATTGTTATGTTACAGAATTACATGCTTATGATTTTGTAATAAAAAAGGGATATATTTGTGCCAGACCCTGCATTTAACAGAAAGTTCTATTTCATAAATTAAAAAAATATATATATTATTTATTTTTAGAGAGAGGGGAAGGGAAGGAGAAAGAGAGGGAGAGAAACATCAATGTGTGGTTGCCTCTTGACCACCCCCTACTGGGAAGCTGGCCCACAACCCAGGCATGGGCCGTGACTGGGAATTGAACTGTCGACCCTTTGTTTTGCAGGCCCACACTCAATCCACTGAGCTACACTAGCCCAGGCCTATTTCATAAAAATTTTAATAATATTTAGTTCAAATAAATTTTATGAGTATAGGAAATTGCTTTAAAAGAAAATTCCAAAACTTACCAATCAAAAGATTACTCTACATTCTCAACTTAAATCATCATCTACACCAAACAGGAAATCCAGATTATAGAGTTGATTAGTAGCAAATGCCATCTAAATTATTACATACTTCAATTAAACTGCCACTGTTAGTTTGCTATGGCTTTAAATTCTAACATTATTTCCCAATGTCATTCTACTTCTACTCAATTGAATGCCCTGTGCCATTATTCTCTTCTTCATGAAAGGAGGTTCTAAAATTTCCGTGCCAGACAAAGCATAAACAGTTGGTGATATTAAGTTGTCTTTAGAAGAAAAAAAATGGTAATTGGCCTAAAGGAGGTATTGTTTGACTTCAAAATTCATGATCCTTCTCAGCATACTTTATAACTGGGTTTCCAGAGGTATATATTTCACATATTTGTTCACATACAATTTGAGAAAGGAAGCTGTGCAATAAAAGAATATGTTGTCTTCTTGTGGTTTTACAAGGAGAAACCACCTAAGGACAGCAAATGCAGGTAAGGTATTGTAATGACAAATGCCCTGTAGGGCACAGGAAGTATTACATTCTTCCGGCACAAGTATTTTGTGTTTTCACCTGCTGCATTTCTCACTCATTGGAGATGAGCCTAAGTAACTTTTGCCCTTCAGGTCTCCTACAAGTATAGAGCAAAGAGAAGCTGCCCCCAAACAAAATTTTCCCATATCGTTCAAATACAAACTTCTTAGATGAGCCAGTTCAGTCCCAGAAACATTAGCACTTGTCCAGTTGTACTTTAGAGAAGCAAACCCAACATTTGAAAATCTAGGCATATATGTTTATCTAAAATCATGACTAATATAGAAAGCAGGGTTCTCCTGGCAGCTCTAAATGGTTTTCCTCTCCACACTTCTACCCACAACCACACCCAGTCCGAGATCCGGTTACTTTCAGAGTCACGCGGTTTCCACCGACAACGAGCGGCCCATCTGGCCGCACTCTCGTAATCGAGATTCAAATGAGTTCATGGCACATAGTGGCTCCCTGGCCCCGTTGTCCTTCGAATCAGAGCTTCTGGCCTCTCCAGGTAACAGATCCCTTAGAGATGTTATTATATATAATGAAAAAACTTACTGTTTTCTTTAACACTTTGAGAGCATAAGGCTTCTGAGTCCCCTTCTGTTTGCATCTGTACACAATGGATGTAGCACCCCTTGAGGGGGAAAAAGAGAAAAAGAAAATGTTATGCTCTGGACATGAAACAAAGGGGAGACTTAAAAATAAGTATCTCTTTCAGTTAGCCAAATAACTGACAAGTGAATATAGTTTGCTCAGAAAAATCCCAGGTTTCTCAGTCCGTTCTCTTCCTTTGCCCCATCCCCATGCAAGTGACAACATACTACGGTTGTTGCAGTCAGTGGCTGTGGAATAAACCAGGCTCTACGGTGAGCATAGCTGTGGAGCCCATCCACCCAGCTGCAGAGCCCCCCGAGCTTTCCTGCAAGGATGTGTCTGGAGTAAAACAAGGCACAGGGGCTTCGGTGAGAGGGTTTAAGTTCAGCACTCGGCTATCAGGGGCAAGATGGTCTCCACTACTCGGCAAGGGAACTGGGGACCCTTGAGAATTTATGTCATTTAGTGCCCTGGCTTTGCCCCAGAGCCAACGTCAGTCCCATTGAGATTCTGACCCCTTCATCTTGGTGAATATTTCTACCACTTACTTCACATGCCCAGCAAAAAGAATTACATAAAATGTTCAGGAGAAAATACTATAAAACTGGTTAAAGATTCACAGGGAAAAAGTAGATATCTCTCTCTATAAAAAGCTGGAAGATGTACACAATGGTTTTTACCTGCAAAGGAGAATGGTAAAAAGGGACTCAATACCTAGCTTCATGTATGTGCAAAGTTACAAAAAGGAGAATATTGAAAAGCTGGACAGTGTGGTCCTGATGCTCCCTCTCCACACATGAGGGCACGCGAAGGAGACAGACAAAAGGGGACTCACAGACCCACAGGCTTAAGTCTCAACTTCAGAAGGAGAACTTCAGATACATCTTCAAATAAGATCAGTCAAAGTAAATCTGAGACTTTGAAGATTAAGCCAAAGGACTTCTTATGATATATTCAATCCCGTGGTTTTGATATTTTAAGCACAAAAGAATAATATGTCAAAATATCCCCAGATAGCCTATGCACAACACATCTTTAACATAGCCAGTAACTGATATTGTAATGCTAATGGATTTTAACATTTCAACATATTTTTAAAAACTTTGATAAGATATATATAAAGTATTCTAGAAATGGAATAAATGGAGGTAAATACATCATTCATCTTTGTTAATTGCTCTAAAAGACAACTATCTAAAACCAAAATAACTGTAATTGAACAAAAAATAAAATAAAATTAAATTAAATTAAAAAAATGATTAAAAAAATCTTTTAAAAAATAAAAAAAATTAAAATTTATGTCATTTAGTGCCCTGGCTTTGCCCCAGAGCCAACGTCAGTCCCATTGAGATTCTGAGCCCTTCATAATCTCAGAATAAATAGATTCTGAGATTTATTGAATCTCAGAAGTAAGTGTAGACTACCATGTTTCATATCAGAGAAAGAAGAAAAGCAGTCAAACCTGTAATATGTTTGAAAAGTCATATATACATGATAACTGTAATATGTATATGCTATTTTATACGTATATTATATGCACACACATTATAACCCCTGTTAAGCTATTAAGAAGCACTTGATGTTGGTACCCAGCCAAACTTATGGATGAGTAGAAAAAGCTCCATGTATATTTACTTAGAGTCATTTCAGGCATAGAGTCCTCTGCTATTCATTTAGGGCTACTTAGTTAAAAAAAAAAGAAAAAAGAAATGGGGCATTTTATCCCACAGTTTATCTTTACATGTTCCTTACACCCAACATTTAAGGAACTATCAATATTTTTTTTAAAGATTTTATTTTTATTTATTTTTTAGAGAGAGGGGAAGGGAGGGAGAAAGAGAGGGCGAGAAACAGCAATGTATGGTTGCCTCTCACATGGCCTTCACTGGGGACCTGGCCTGCAACCCAGGCATGTGCCCCGACTGGGAATCGAACCGGGACCCTTTGGTTCCCAGCCCATGCTCAATCCACTGAGCTACACCAGCTAGGGCAGGAACTATCAATTTTTTTCATTTCTCTAATAACACAGGTTTTATTCTTTTCTTTCTTTTTTAATTCTCTCATTCCTTTATTTCCCCCCTTTGTTCTCCTTTCTTGTTTTAAGGAAAGAGAGATTGGTTCAATTTTATTTTTTTCCTCCAAAAGAAATTCAAGCACATTGTTCTGTCTACCCACCAGCTGAGAGAGAGATACCTGAATGCATTCAAAGGGCCAAGTAGAGATCAATTCTAATTCAAAATGGATGCAAGAAGTCAGAAGTCTGGATTCACATCAGTGTTTTGGGGAATTAGGATAATGCTAAGACAACTTAGCATCATGGGCATTCTCTCATTAATGGAGAACATGAATTAGCAACTGATTTTCTGGGGGGATAACCTAGTGGGACATTTGTGATAGTTTGGATTGAAGCAATGGAGCTTGGATTCCCCTGCCATCTAAGCCACACCCTGGCTCTTCGGAAATGCAAGAGAATTTCAGATACAGAATCTCTTACTCAGCCATAAGGAAAGACAAAATACTTCCATTTGCGACAACAATGGACTTTGAGAATATTATGTTGAGTGAAATAGATCAGTCAGAAAAAGCTGCGAACCATATGATTTCACTCATATATGAGATACAAAACTGAAACTTGTGGACACAGACAACAATGTTGTGGTTGCCAGAGGGAAGGTGGTGGGGGTCATGGGAGGTGGAGGGGGCCTACTATATGGTGATGGAATGCAGTTTGACTTCAGGTGGTGAGCACACAGTACAAAATACAGATCTGGCATCACAGAAATGTACACTCACAACCTGTATGATCCTATTAATCAATGTCACCCCAATTAACTTAGTAAAATTATTTAAAAATAATCTCTTAGAAGACAGAAGTCTGGAGGTACTGTTGACTATTGTTTCTTTGCTCCTCTGTGTCTCTGCAGTGACATGCTTCACAGCTGTGTAAAACTGCGCTGCTAAGGGTATCAGGCAATGTAAGGTATTGAAGAGTTTCACTATTTTTAAACAGGAGGGGTCTTGAAATGAACCAAAGAATTTTGCCTTTTTCTAATGTTGAAGGTTCTTGATTAAAGAATATAGTTATATCAAAAATTAATCATTTTAAAACATTTTAATGCATTTATTACTTGTTCTGTTTGTTTTGCATTTGATTTTTAATTCTTTTTTTATTTTCAATGTGTGGATGTGCTTGCAGGAAAGAGCCTCCCAATGCTCATTATGAAAAGGTTTAAGAGCAAAGCTTTGATTTATAAGAACTGTCAATCATCTGTTGAAAACATAATGTGTGCAATTCTACATATCATTGTATTGCTTCTACGTGATTGACTTGCTATTATTTAACAAGCCTGCTCTTTTCATTGATTTTTTAAAAAATAGATGAATCATTAAAGAAGACTGATTATAACCTCAAAATTGATTCTTCTTGGGGGTGAAAATGAAGTCATATTCAGGAACAGGTGCCTGAAAAGGTCAAAGTCTGTGAGTGTTCAATGTCAGCACACGTTTGGCCCCGTTCCAGTGTCAGGTTCTTGTGGTTTCATCCTCCATCTCTGTCTGCCTGCAACTCCTCAATGCTCTTCAATACTTGAGTGTTTCAAATGCTTCTGGTCACTAAGGACAAAGGAAATTGGAGCCTTAAACCAACAAATAACAGGAGCAAAAATTGCTCAAATGACTTAATTACCGATTTGGCATTTTCAATCTACAACTTGAAGAATGGCTAACTTTTAGAATTTAAAAAGTTATTAGACCTAGAGGTTTTCCAAGTGAATTAAATATTACAGTCTTAAAATAAATCTCAAAAAATATGTTGAGGAATGATATCAAACCCAGATTTTAAGCAGTGCTCGAGCCCAGGGCTTTAATAAGGTCAGGTTGAGAAGAGTGTGTCCATAATTGCCCTCCCCTTCTCTGGCTCATTTACTTGCTGAGCTCTGCAGGGGGTGAGGGCAAGCACCCTATTTCAATATCATGTTTCCTTTCTTGGGGTTGTCTCATTTGTTTTGAAATGCCTTTACTTTACTCTCATTTTTGAGGCATATTCCACCCCCCATCTTTAAAGGCATTTTCCACTGTCTTCTGATCTCTGTTTTCTTTCTCATGAGGTACTAGCCATCAGTCATATCACCGTATTCTGGATAGATCTTATCTTCTCTGGTTGCTTTAAAGATGTTTTCTTTATCTTCTGTTTTTGGTTTTGGACTACGTACCTATGTTTTGTTTTCTTTTCATTTATTATGATTGTTGCTCAATGAGCTACTTTGATCTGAGACATTCTTTACCAAATTTGGAAAATATTTGCTTATTATTCTGTAAAATGTTTTTTTGGGGGGTCTAATTCTTTGTCTCCTCTACTTCTGGGACACACATAGCCTTCTCGATATTTTCCCACAAGTATTTGAGGTTTTTTTCCTTTTTATCAGTTTTTTTCTTCCTACTTTTCAAATTAGATGATTTCTATTGATTTGTTTTTAAGTTCACTGACATTTTCTTCAGCCTCCAGTCCAGTCTTAAGCTTATGAATTTTTAATTTCATGTAATATATTTTTCAATTCTAAAATTTCCATTAGGCTCTTTTTTTAGTTCCTATTTCTGTGCTGAGATACCCCATATGTTCACTCATTATGCCCATGTTTTGCTTCATGTTCTTGAATGAATTTGCCATATTTGTTGCACACTCTTCATCTGCTGATTCCAACATCTGGGCTATCTCCATGTCTATTTTATTGACTGTTTTTTTTTTCTTTGATTATGGGTCCAATTTCCTGCTCCTTTGAATGTCTGGCTGGTACTTTTTTTTTTTTTTTTTTTTTTTGATGGTGCGATCAACATTTTTAGATGATACACACTAGGGAGTCTGGGTTATATTATCATCTTTTAAAGAGAGTTGACTTTTAGTGGCAGCAGTTTAACTTGATAAATCTTTTTAATGCTGTCCAGGTTGGTTTTATTGGTTGTTACAGCAAGCGTATTTGGGCTTTGTTCTTGGTCCTGTGTTATGGTCCTTCTCTAGGGTACGATCTTTACTCCTAAGGTGTGACCTCTCTGAGGTCTCAACCAAATATCTGATATGCTCAGTAAAGTCTCTCCACCCCTGACCAGAGGTCCAGTGTCTTCTCACAGTTCCTGCTTATCTTCACTCTGATACATTGGTTAGCTTATGGCCCTACCCAGTGGCTCCTGCTTAGCCTCCTAAAGTCCCACGCTTATCCCAGTTAGAAAGCCAAGGTGAATGACCTTGTCTTTCCCTTCCCTTGGGGATCACGGCCTACACTGCCCACTGCTCAGTGGCTGAAGACAACTGTCTAGTGTAGTATGTCCAGATCATTTATGCAAGAATGTCAAGTGTGGTACATGCTACTCGACCATTGCCAGAGCAGAACTCCTCCCTTACAGTCTTAATTTTTACCACCCTATTGTCTATGAACCAGACATGAATGTAAAAAAGAGAAAAACAATATGTTTATTCTTTATGCATTTATCAATACAAATTACAAATGTTGGCAAAGCTTGTGGTTGCAGGAAATTAGTAAATGATAAATCTGTAAGACCTGAATTAAGAAATTCCCCTTTGGAAAAACAACCACGGCTTTTGCTATTATTTCCCAAAAAGAGATATAATTTTATTATGTGAAAACACTGTGCCCAAGAATTTTTCTTGTTGAAAAGACAATCAAACAAATGTCTTTTAGAACAAAATAACTAACCCATTTGAGATCACAGGACTTGAGACTACCCTATGGCTGCTTCTAAAGGATTCCTGTGGCTGAGAGCTGTACCAGAGGGCTGATACAGACAAGGAAGAGATTTCATCTCTCCCAGATGTGACTTAGTCTTGTCACTGGCATTCAGTGACATTTAGCATTTAATAGAACAAAATTGAAAGGAATAGAAATCAGTATGATCACTCCTTTAACAAGAGGCTTAGCAGAGAGGCAAGGCTTGTAGCTTATTGAGCACACAAATATGTTTTGCTTGGCTTGCACAGGGTTATTTAAAATGTTGAATGTTTTGCCAACATTTAAATATTGCAAAATTTGAAAAATAAGATTTCTAGCTTCTCTTGAATCTGGCAACACTAATTTTTCATTTGTGTCCAGCAGCAGTTGGACTACAACATGAGTAGTAACTGTCTTTTAGAGTGGGTCTGTGGTCCCCCTCCCAGCTTAGCTCCTTTACCCTCTCAGTTCCTGGGCATGCTCAGTTGCCTCCCTTGATCTAATAAATACTTAGGAAGTGAGGATACCTGGTTAGCCAAAGTGGGGAAATGTCTAAAGACTTCCTTCCAGAGATGTAGGTGGGATTATCATTTGCAGAACTTATTCCACTTCTCTGCTTTCAAATTCAGTTTAGTGGTTAAAAGCCCATGATTATTATTCTATTTCACTGCATCAAAGACACCTTCGATCTGAAGAGGTATCATTATGCTATGATTATTGAAAAAAAAGGAAACCCACCACTAGTTAACAATAACATCCCATGGACTGAAGGATGCATCTTAATTGCAGAGATGTAAATAGTACCACATGTTAATAGAATACTTTCTCAGCTACACATCAATTTCAATCTCTTCACAATTTGCATTCCCACTGCCACAACCTCTTGAATAGGCTCCAGGCCTAATCTCAACCCCTTCGGTCCTCCTGCATTTTAATAGTAGAACAATATTTCTCTAATAGAAGTCTGGCCAAGTAACTCCGCTGTGGTCACTGTGCCCATGAGACTGAGAAGGATCAGGTTCCTTGGCAACTCATATGAGATCATTTACCACCTCGCCTTACTCTTTCCTGGTCTCACCTCCTTTTGCCCTCTCTCTTATATTGAGCACTGCCAAATTCACTCAGTTTTTGAGCATTTTACCCTTTTTGCTTGAATCATCTCCTCCAATTTTCTGCTTAACAAGATTTTAGGCATGCTTTAATTCATCAGGAACATCACCTCTTATCGGAAACCTCCCGTGGCACACATACTGCACATTTTCATTCCATTCTGGAGCCATTTGAAGCCAGTTTCATCCACCTCTGCTGCTAATGTCTGCCTTGTGGTTTATTCACACACACGCCTATTTATACCAGAGCTGACACCATTGACATGATGGCAGCTCGTAAGCTGATTTTACCATTCACAGACACATTTTTGCCTACAAAATGTTTAGACAATTTTTGTAATTAGATGTCAACATTAAAAGCAGAGACATTTCACATTTTAAGATAACTAAATCCAGAGACATGGGACTAGCACTCCTGGATAACCATAACCAGCTAAAGCTATGGCAGAGGCTGCCCCATCAAGACTCAATGTATTTTTCTACAGTGTATCAGGAAATCCATCAGTTCCCATGGTTTTTAATATGTCTTGTGACTCATTTACAGTACAGGCCTGGCCTCTGTAAGCATCAGAGTCTGCAACTTTTGGATAGACTGTGAACTCCTTGAATTAAGATCTTATTGATCTATGTCCCTGGTGCCTAACACAGAGACTGGCATATATTGTTGGAGTTCAAGAAATATTTCATGCATCGAATTGAATAATCTAATGCAATAATCACAAAAGTACAGCGAAGAGGCAAGGTAGGCATTATGACTCATCACTGATAAAAAATCTACAGCTTGGGAAGGTAATATCTTGTTCAAAAAGACATGGTTCCGATCTTATGTGGATAAGATGGTGACAGAGTAAGCAAAAGCTACACTAACCTCCTCCCAGGACCAGGCTGGAATTACAACTAAATTAAAGATAAATTATCCTGAATAACCAACTGAACACTAGCTGGGGAAAAGCCTTATAACCAAGGACATGAGGAAGAAACCACTTCACCACAACGAAAAAGGTAGGGAATGCAGAGGAGGCACGAGAGAGCTGGCTGAGCTTCCATGGTGGCAGCTGAAGGTCCAGAGGGATATTTCAGAGGCCATGGGGTTCCACCTCGCAAGTGTTGGGCCTAAACCCCAAGCTGGGCTCCCAAGCCTATAGCACCAAAACTGGAAAAGGAACTCAAATAACATCTAGCTTAGAAAAGCAGCAGGATTTCTGTCAGCCAGAGAGAGATGGCAGGAGACACAAAGAGACTATAAAAGGGCCAACACGCAAAATCCCATTTGCTGCCACTTGCCCTAGGCTCTGGCAGAGGGAGGGCAGAATGGACTAGAGATGCATGAGGGGAGTCTGGGGCTGGTAGCTCCGGGGAGAGAGCTGAAGGAACAGTCACCAAGAACCCTGGGCACTCACCATACAGCAGAGGACATCTTCCTCAGGTAGAGCACTCTTCTCCTAGTGGCATCATCGTAAGGGGAAGCAATAGCCCTGCACACAAGAATTACTCCACCCCAGCCTGTGGAGCATAGGTTGCTGAGTACAGCTGAGGGTTGTTACCTTGGTGATTAAGTTTAACAACTAAGGTGGATCTCTGGTAGTTCTGAGGCTTTAGCTAAATCTCCCCTAGGCCTGGTGCTGGTAAAAGCTGGCCTTGGTACGAAGTCTGGTTCTTTCTGCAGAGAAAGCTGGCCTTGGTACGAAGTCTGGTTCTTTCTTCAGCAGAGAGAGCCACAGGCTGTGGATAGCTAGTAGCTCCAAACAAGTTGCCCAGGGCCAGTCACAGGCAGTGTCTGATATGGCCCTACACCAGTCTTTGCAGATCTACCAAAAACATAAAAACAAGCACAAAGAAGCAGCCAAAATGGGAAGACAAAGAAACAGGCCCAAATAAAACAATAAGATAGGCTCCAAAGGAAGAACTAAATGAAAAGGAAGCAAGCAATTTATCAGATAGAGAGTTTAGAGTAACGATTATAAGGATACTCAACAGCATGAAAAAAGACATAGAAACAATAAAAAAGAACCAGTCAGAAATAAAAAGCGCAATATCTAAAATAAATAATTCACTGGAAGGAAGAAAGAGTAGGTTAGAAGAAGCAGAGGATCACATAAGCAATTTGGAGGGCAAGGTAGAAAAAAACACCGACCAGAGCAGAAAAAAGAATTTAAAGAACTAAGGAGAGCTTAAGAAACCTTTGGGACAACATGAAGTTGTCCCAAACATCTACATCATGGGAATACCAGAAGGAAAGGAGACAAAGCAAGGGATCAGGAACCTATTTGAAGAAATAATGACTGAAAATGTCCCCGCTCTGGTAAATGAAAAGACATACAAGTCCAGGAAGTGCAGAGGGTCCTAAATAAGATGGGCCCAAAGAGGCCTACACCAAGACACATTATAATTAAAATGGAAAAGCTTAAAGACAAGGAGAGAATCCTAGAAGCCACAAGAGAAAAGCAGGTAGTTATCTACAAGGGAACACCAGTTAGACTGTCATCTGATTTCTCGACAGAAACATTTCAGGCTGGAAGAGATTGGCATGCAATATTCAAGGTGATGAAAAGCAAAGACCTACAACCAAGGCTACTTTACCCAGAAAGGCTATCATTTAAAATCGTAGGAGAAATAAAGAGCTTCCTAGGCAAGAAAATGCCAAAGGAACCCTGGCTGGTATGGCTCAGTGAATTGAGCATTGGCTGCAGACCAGAGGGTTGCTAGTTTGGGTACATGTCAAGGCACATGCCTGGGTTGCAGGCCAGTAGGGGGTGTGCAAGAAGCAATCCATTGATGTCTCTCTCCCTCCTTTCCCTTCTCTCTATAAACAAATAAATAAAATATTAAAAAAAAAGATAAAGCTAAAGGAGTATGTTAACACCAAACCCATACTGCAACAAATATTAAAGGGCTTGCTAAAGAAGAAGAAAAACAATGAAAAAATAAATGGAGGAAAATAGTTTAAAAATAAAATGGTAATAAATAGGAATCTATCAATAATCATCTTAAATGTAAATGGCTTAAATGCTCCAACCAAAAGACATAGGGTAGCTCAATGGATAAGAAAACAAGACCTATAAATATGTTGCCTTCAAGAGACTGATCTCAGGTCAAAATATAGACAGAGACTAAACGTAAAAGGATGGAAAAAGGTGTATTAGGCATATGGAGAGGGGAAAAAAGCTGAGGTAGCAATACTTATATCTGACAAAACAGACTTAAAAACAAAGGCTATAGTAAGAGACACCGACGCACCTACATAGTGATAAAGGGAACAATCCACAAGAGGATATAACCCTAGTAAACATTTACGCACCCAACACAGGAGCACCTAAATATGTAAAGCAAATCTTGATGGAAATAAAGGAAGAGTTCAACAGAAATACAGTCATAATTGGAGATTTTAACACCCCACTGACTTCAATGGATAGATCTTCCAGACAGGAAATCAACAAGGAGGCAGTGGCCTTATATGACACACTGGAACAGATGGATATAATTGATATCTTCAGAGCATTTCACCCCAAAACAGCAGAATATATGTATTTTTCAAGTGCACATGGAATGTTTTCCAGGGCAGACCACATGTTAGGACACAAAACAAGTGTGAATAAATTTAAGAAGACTGAAATTATATCAAGCATCTTCTCTGACCACAATACTATGAAACCAGAAATCAATCACAACAGTGAAAAACAGGCAAAGATGTGGAAGCTAAAAGACATGTTATTAGACAATGAATAGGTTAACAATGAGATCAAAGAAGAAATCAAAAGAACTTTGACACAAATGAAAACGAGGACACAACAATCCAAAATCTGTGGGATACTGGGAAAAAAATATTAAGAGGGAAATTCCTAGCATTACAGGCCTATCTCAAAAAAAAACAAGAAAAAGCTCAAATAGACAATCTAACTTTACACATAAAGAAACTTGAAAAAGAACAACAAGTAAAGCCCAAAGTGAGTAAAAAGAAAGGAAATAATAAAGATCAGAGCAGAAATAAATGAAATAGATTCTAAACAATGATACAAGAGATCAATGAATCAAAGAACTAATTCTTTGAAAAGATAAACAAGATGGACAAACCTTTAAGCAGATTCATCAAGAAAAAAAGAGAGAGGACCCAAATAAATAAACTCAGAAATGGAAGAGGAGAAACAACAACTGACACCAAAGAAATACAAAGGACTGTAAGAAAATAAATTGAATTTATTTTGAACAACCTGGAAAAAACGGATAAATTCCTAGAAACATACAATCTTTCAAAACTAAATCAGGACGAATCAGAGAATCTGAATAGACAGATTATGCCTAGTGAGACTGAAACAGTAATCAAAAAACTACCAACAAAAAAAGGCCTGGACCAGATGGTCTCACAGGTGAATTTTACCAAATATTCCAAGAAGGACAAACACCTCTCCTTCTCAAAATATTTCATAAAAAATCAAGAGGAAGGCAGGCTCCCAAGCTCATTTTATGAGGCCAGCATTATCCTAATTTCCAAACCAGATAAAGACACTACAAAGAAAGAAAATTATAGGCCAATATCCCTGATGAACATATATGCTAAAATCCTCAACAAGATATTGGCAAACCAAATACAGAATGCATGAAAAAGATCATACACCATGATCAAATGGTATTTATTCCAGGAATGCAAGGTTGGTACAACATTCACAAATCTATAAATGTATATCTTGGTGATTTACAATCACCAAGAGATTGAAGCAGCCTAAGTGTCCATCAACAGATGAGGAGATAAAACAGCTATTGGACATCTACACAATAGAATACTACTTGGCCATAAAAAATGAAAAAATTTACTCTTTGCAACAGTATGGATGGATTTGGAGAATATTATGCTAAGTGAAATAAGCCAGTCAGAGAAAGACAAATACCATATGATTTCACTCATATGTAGCATCTAATTAACAAATGAACTAACAAGCAAAATAAAGACAGACTTTTAGATCAAGAGCAGTATGACACCAATGGGTGGAGGGATCAAGCAAAATGGTAAAAGGACTCAAGAACATGGAGAAAAGTGTGGTGATTTCAGAGGAGATGGGGGAATAAGGGGCTTTTATCACCGTGGAAAACATACATTTTTTAAAAAGTAAAAAACAAAACCAGAATTTTCTAATAGAAACTGTCTTCCTTTAGACAGTTTTAGACGTAGACTTTAACTTCCTCTTGACAAAAATATATTTAAAATACATCTAACCTACTTACAGGTAACATACTATTTTAAATACTCACTACAAATAACCTGACAGAAGAGCAGGAATAAATGAAGCATGCTGGCCGTGGGCTAATTGTTAGAGGAAGGTGACCCTGGGGGCTTCCACTGTTCTCTCTACTTCTGCGTGTTTGCAGAAGTTTAACATGGTTTTATACATGTTTACTCTAATTAATAATAAGAGCTGATGGCATAAAATGTTTTTATATATGTTTAATCTAATGAATAATAAAAGTTGATTGTACATGCTATCATATCGCCAAGTTTAAAAAAAGAGAAAAGAAAAAAAAGACACGGGTCCTAAGAGGCAGAGCTGAGATGGAACCCAAATCTCTGTTCCATGTTTTGGGATTTCTCATTAAGACACACAGTCTTTTGTGTGTGTCTGGAAAAATGAAACCTTAATGCTTTTTCAACTGACGAATTAATCACTGCATCCTCTATGTCCCTACCTTTATAGAACTTATCACACACTGCTTCGTATTAGAGTGTATTACATGTATTGGGTTGGCCCAAAAGGCCATATGGTTTTTTCTGTAAAATAAAAGACACATTTTTCATTTTTACCAAAAACTTTATTGATTTGTATGTTTTGAGTATGTTGGTTATCTCCCATGTGGCATAACCTTGATTGCTCTCATTTAATGTCTTGATTTAATCACTATCAACCTCAACTGGTGTACCCAACCGCAGAGGATTGTCCAGTGAAAAATCCCCAGCGTGAAACTTCGCAAACCACTTTTGACACTTTCAGTCAGTCACAGCACCTTCTCCATCCACTGCACAGATCTTTTTTTGTGTGTTTCAGTTGCATTTTTACCTTTCTTGAAATAATAAAGCATCATATGTTGAAAGTGTTGTGTATTTTTTCCATCTTCAATATTAAGAATGACTACACAAAATTCATCAATTTTGATAAGTTTTTTTTAAATGCACACTGACATGACAGCTGTCACAATACAATCTAACAAAATTGTCTCAAAAGAAGTTAAAGACAACTAAGCCCTACTAGAGCCATCGTACACAGAAAAACAAGCTTTTTGGCCAACCTAATATGTGTCTCCTTATGTGACGATGAAAACCTCTGACCAGCCAGTGCCTTTCATATAACAGACCTGCAATATTGACTTGGGGAGTTGAAAAGAAACGAATGAATAATTGCCTATTTTTATTATTTCTATCATAATAATGCCTTAAATCCTGTATGAAAGAATGGAAGGAGGAAATGGAGGGAAGAAGAGGAAAGGATGGAAGGGAGGAAGGAAAGAAAGAAGAAAGGGAAAATATTGTGATACAAGGAAAGAACTTTAAATGCGGCCACTTATAGCTGTTACTGCTTCTCATCTTATCAACATTGTCTGTCCTGATAAAAGTGATAAGTTCATTTGTTTCGAATCCATTTAGAATTTCAAGTGTTATGTTTATTATTGCCATATTTATTTTCAGATATTTGTATTTGTTTCCACTAGGTCACAGCCACCTCTCTCTTTCATGGTATCATGTCCTTCTTTCATTAATGCCAGATTATTTGTTCCATTAGTGAGATTTCATACAATTTAAGAGTCAAATCATATCATCAGAAGTGCCGCTGCTCTTGTGGACAGTGATATCTCAATTAAATCATTTCTGACTGATAGCAGAAGTTAGTATTTCCAGTTTGTTGGTCCTCCCCACCAAACATCTTAATGTCTTCTTCCCTCTCCCCTCGGGTAATCCAAGTTCAGGTGGGACTAAAATAACTGGTATTCATGGTTATGTTAAGGCAATCAACCCTATAAGAGTCTTAGGCTCCAAACCCAGTGTCCACTAAGCCTTACTCTCTCATCCCAGAGAACAGGAACCATGTTTGGGGTTTTACTGTCTGACAATTCCCACTCCTAGCATGGGGATACTGCCCAGCAACGTGGGTGACAGGAATTGTGAATTCAGCTAGCTATATACTTTGTCAACTTTAAATTCAAATATGGAGAGCTTGATTATTTTTTTGTGTGTCTCTTACTTAGCCATTTATCATTGTAAATAAATAACATGCTTCTTCCTAGTACAATTACTAAATTAAGTAATACAAACCAACCATTACTATTTACAATTATCATGCTGCCATAATGAAAAGCTGGGGGTTGAAAGGATTAAGTAACTTGTGTAACTTGAATCAAGTGCTTCAGTTCTCTCCGCATCGAACTATAAATCTGCCCTTCTTTCTTAGCAACCTGTCTTCATGTATTCAACTATAAGATCTATTTCCAATACTTTTTCTGCTTTTTTACACATTATTCCACTGGTTTTAGGATTATGGATTTACTTGTAATTTTGTAAATTAATGTAATTTTTCATTCAGACAATATAGGGCATTTTGTTCAAAAAATTATTAATAATTTCAAAATGACAAACCCTTAAATCAAGTGCCGAGCTGCTCAGAGCACAGGAACCTGTGTGACAACAGGTCACTGGCCACTCCTGACCAGAGGAAAATCATTAACCTCCTTGACCCTCAAATTGCTCATCTATAAAGGTGAACAAATCACAAATGCCTTATCTACCTTATACCTCTCAAAGTCCTTGTAAGGATCACCTAAGTTCAAATGCTTTGTAGAGTCCAAAAACACTGAAAAATATGTAAGTTTGTGTTATAAACTTATTGGTTGATGCACATAATTTTCTTATTTGCTTAGCAAATATTATAAAACATTTCCTAAAGACCAAGCCTGACATAAATGAGTATTGCTTATTTCCCTATGAATACCAAAATTCCTTATTAAAACAGCAGACTTTACCACGATTTTACACCAATTGTGAACTTCAGGAAGTAGCAATAACATACCCCTTGAAACAAGAGTACATTAAATCGATCTACCTAAGCACCAACGGATGACTTGAAACTCACCTAAACTGCATCAAATCACTACGCAACATAACTAAAATTTCACATCTAAATCCCTGCATCAGCCCGTCCCCAGTTTCACAAGCCTCTCTAATTTCTGTGTAGAAATTCTCCTACCAAATTATCTTACCAAATGCACTAATAAGCACTTCTTATTCCTTTTTGCTGATATCAGAGTTTATAAAGAGGGAAGCCTGAGGTCTCCTCTCTCTTGAGCTCTTGTATATTTTTGGCAGAGTTTCCTATCCTGTGGTAAGTGGTTTTTTTTTTTTTATGTCTCATCAGAAATTTTCTTACATTTTGCTTTTGAGTCAAAAGCAGAGTAAACAAGCTTAAATCAGATGGAAACTTCAAAATACATTCCTGTATATTCTTGCTTCTGAAACCACAAAACACGGCAGCATACAATTACAAAATAATTCAATTTTTCCTGTGGGGAAAACACGTCTCCACTTTTTGTTCTCACTAAGCCTTCCAAGGAACATTTAAATTACTATGAAACATATTAGACTATTACTATTCTTATCCCAGAAAATGTAATATTAATTATTATAGATTCCTTTTTCCCCTGATTTATCAATGCCAGTATAGGATCAAGACACTACAGGCTATGAACACTTTTTTCTTATAATGATATAACCATAATATAATCTAAGGAAACTATCTTTTAAAACAAGTAATTTAAACCAACAAGAACGCTCTTTGGTTGAACATGACAAATGTCCATGACTGCAGAAGATCCTTCTCTGGGCATCTTCATGCTCCTACCTCAGCATCCACGCAGAGCTAAGGGTCTAGCCCTTAGAGCTGGAGGAAGATCAATCACTCAACCTCTATCAGAGGCTCAGAGTTAAAAGAAAAAGACAAATGAGTGTCCTAATCTTCAAAGAAAAAGTGAAGGGAAAGGAGGTTACAACTCCATGTGTGTTTCCAAATGGCAGGCGGGGCCTCCTGTGAAATATCAGTGGGTGGCACTAAATGGCTGAGAACAGGTAAGTAGGACAGTAGCGATCACAAAGGCTCCCAACCTGAAACTGAAAAAGGCTGGTCACAGAAAAGGAACTGAGTGGATGCTTTACCTTCCCTAGGGTACTAGTGACATCTGCCCCATCCCTGTGAAGTAGGAATGGCCAAGGGAGGTTGGGAAAGGAATTAGAGTGTTAGGTCACATACCAGGGTGTTCATGTGATTAGAAACGATTGGAAGTCCCTTGGGAGAATGACAATTTCTTCTTTATTATTGATGATGTTTGCTTGGGATCATGAAATAATTTGAGTTGGCCTACAATGCAATCTTTAATGGCTAAAACATCGTGGTCTATTCTGCTTCCTACATTAATTAGAAATGACATCTAATTATTGCCTAATGAGCCAAACAGAATGAGAAACTTTTGAGCCCCTTTAACTTTAACCTCAGACCATGGATCTGCTTCCTGAAGAAGGCAATAAAGCGTGTGTAGCTTAGGCGGAGAAAAAGGGCTCTGGTTGGGGCATCGCAGCCCTTCGCGATCATTCAGGTGGCGATCCAGATTACTGAGCAGGACGAGCTGCACTGGCAGCAGACTGCAAAAAACACTGCCAAACAGAAAATCATTTTTTCCAAGCTAATATTTATTTAGGTCCTCCTGTGCACCTGAGGGGGGAAGGTGAGTGAGTTTGAGAATTACAGGAAAAGGGATAAAAATGAGGTTAAAGTTTCCTTATATGTTAAATACAGAGATCATAATCCTCAACAGCAACAGTTGTCATGAGGATTAAATTAGATATTTTATGAGAAAGGCCCTAGCACAATGCCAGGCACATAGGTAGAGATTCATGAATTTTAATTTCCTTATTTTTTTCCTTACTGTATCTAATTTCAGAATCCCAGCTGAAGACTAACCCAGTCAGATAGATACAAATTTTTTAATACATGAGCATCCCTATTCTGTTCAGCACCTATAATGTTACTATTTTAAGTTAATCTGAACAAGTCAATAGTCATTAAATTGCACAAGGCAAAGGATATATAAAATTAAAGTAGCTCACTATATCTCTTTCTAATCAACTGAAAAGCTAATGCTACCAAAAGTTTCTAATTGTATGTTCAAACAGTGACCTTTCCCCTTTGACTACCAATTTTAAGGAAGAAATAAAACCTTTCAATTAACAGTTTTCTTCTTGAAGAATTCTGGCTGAAAGGTCACCCAAATGCATGTTCATTTCTTGTTATTTTTCCTCAAGATTTTATTTACTTACTTTTAGAAAGAGGGGAAGGGAGGGAGAAAAAGAGGGAGAGGAACATCGATCGGTTGCCTCTCGCACACCCCCAAGTGGGGAGCTGGCCTGCAACCCAGGCACGTGCCCTGACTGGGAATCGAACTGGCAACCTGTTGGTTCACAGATCGGCACTCAGTCCACCAAGCCACACCAGCCAGGGCTAAATGCATATTCATTTCAAATAAAGTATGGAACAATTTCCCAGCTGATCCAGCAATAAACAAGATAAAACATTTGTTAGGAAAAAAAGTGTCTTAAAAAGAAATTGCTGTGCGGAAACATATATGTTTTTCCACTTGTCACATCACTCTGCTACTGTCTTCTCTTCTCTTTGACATAAACACCTTTTTGATATGAAATCCACCTATTTGAGAAACGACACTTTATTATCTAAATTGATATTATAGTTTCATCGAAATGTCAAGATTGAGAAACCTCAGTTGTGTGTAGTCGTTTCTAGTTTATTGTAAACACAATAATATCTTACATATTAGGAAATGCCAACTTTCCTCGCTTTCGTATTATTTATTACAAATATAGAAATAGTAACTTAAACAGTATCGAGATACTTATTTGACAATATTAATGGTTTTCAATCATATTTATGAACAGAAATGAAGCAAAATTATATTAGATTATATCATTATAGTATTGATAAGAAGTAAATAATCCATTAGCTCCTACAGATTTTTAACTACAACCTTTGAAAGTTCTTAAAAAACAAATATATGATGAGACATTTGTTACTTTTCTGAATTAAAGGCAGTATTAAGTTTATTGGTTAATAATAAAGTGGTTTTTTAAACATAAAATGTGTATTATGGGGCAAATGAGCAATACTTTATATTCATCAAGAGAACATAAAGCAATTTACATTCTTATAATTGCACTGAAGAAGAGCAATACTTTATAATCACTAATAGGCTTCACTGTTATAAAATTGGGTTATTATACCCTATTTACTAACAAATAGACTTGCGGATTCATGATCACAGAAGTGTTAGAACGCTAATGAAACACGACTTCCCGCTGTGCGGACTTTGATGTGGTCTTGGCCAAATCTGAGCTGTGTTTGGTCAAAGATGGTGAAGGTGAGTCTTCATGAGCACCAGTGTCACTAACTCCACCTCAGAATTACACACAAAACTAACCTAATCCTACATTTAAAAGAAATTCCACCCTAAGTACTAACAATATCTTATATACAGGGTATGGCAAAAGTAGGTTTTCAGTTGTGAGTACAAAAACCACAAAGTTTACTCTTGTACTATTATTTATTAATTATTGTATTATATTTCATATAAACAACTATAAGCCTGCATAATATATAATGTTAGCACAAACTTAAATGGGACTTATTCTCTGCTTATAAAAATGTAAAATGGTAGAAATACTATGGCAGTTTCTTAAAAGTTAAATGTATGCCTACCTTTGGACCTAGTCCCTGTTTTCCTCCCTAAAAGAAATGAAAATATATATTCATGTAAAGATTGGTATTTGAACATTCATAGTAGCTTTATTTGTGATATCCAAAACTGAGGAAAAGACATGAATGTTCATCAATAAACCAGTGGATATACAAAATGTGGTATATCCATACTAACGGAACAATAGAAAAAGAGAGAACATAGGCAGGAAAATTTCAGATATCCCACTCAGCAATATTTTCACTGATATGTCCCCTAGGGCAACAGAAATAAGGGAAAGAGTAAACAATGGGACTCTCTCAAACTGAGAGTAAGATTTATTGAAATGATTAGTGTGGGAGGGAAAGGGTCTACTGCCATACGAGAACTCTCACCGTAGGATTTGCAAGCTTCTCCTTTACAGAAGGAACAAGCAAGGCGAGTAAGAACCCAGCGTGGAGTAAGAGAGTGGAATTAGAGCATTTGTTTTCCCCGAGGCCGGTCTGTTCTCTGGAGGGGCTGTTACCGAGAGAGAGGGGGTTGTGTGCTGGCTTGGGCTGAGGGTGTGGTTCAGGGGTTTGGAGGAAGAAATAATCTTAACCAAACTTTGATTAACAAGCATTTGTGCCCATTGATCAGCGGGACAAAACAGTTCAGTTAATCATTTATGAATGGGAACTCGGGGGGGTCTGCACGAGGCCTTGTTATAGGTAAACAGGGAGGCATCCTCAAGTCTTATCAAAGGTGTAAGGGAAAAATTGCTCTTTGCTGCAAGCCATTAGAGAACACAAAAGGTGGACAAGCTCTTTCACGCCTTTCCAGAAGCACAGGTGCAGGCAAATGCAACAGTTAGTCTCTTCGCAACAAGGCTGCCATGTTGCACAATTCCAGGGAACATTTTATTCTGCTCCTAAACAGTAATGCATATGAATCTATGGTAATTAAGACTAATAAATGGAATAAAACAGGTTAACTTGAACTCTTATAATTCTACAGTATATAGAAAAACCTAAAACATGATAAATAATATAATACTGGTCAATAGGAAAATCACCCATTTTTCATCGTATGATGTGAAGACTGGATCTTCGGATAAAAAGCAGATGAGAGCTGCACATGATATCAAAAACAGGTAGCAAAGAGTTGAATTTAAAAATTATGTCATCTTTAATAAACTCAGAGAAAATAGAGCTTAATATTTAGCTGATAGCTTATGAGGAAGGTCATTATAGCATAAGGGCAATGCAACAAGAGGATAAAGGAAAAATATTTACATGGCCAACAAAGCTATAAAACATTTGCATGTCAAAACCAACATAATGAAATTTTAAAACCCCTAATAAGATCCTATACTCTCCTCTCACCAGTAGAGAAGGGTCATTTGCTTTGACTCAGAAGTGATTATAAGTACGGGGGAAGGAAGGATTTGGAGCTACTGTATCATGGAACCATCAAGTATAGACCTGATAATCAGCCAAAGTGTATAAATATATCCCTATCCATTAACGAAGTGCTGGTTTATGGTGTCTGCTGCCTGGAGCCACCCTTGCCTATGCTTGGTCCAGCAAACAATGAGGTGAACTTGGCACAGCAGGAGGACCTAAGAAGTCTGATCCAGCCCTGTTACATACATCCATTCTGACTGGACAATTGGGCTCTACGTGGTACTGATCACTCAGTACTTTTTAGTACCATCCTTGATTGTGTAGATATCATCCCAGAGTGCTTTTAGTAGCAGTAAGAAGAACCATGGCTTCCTTCCCTTCCTTCCTCCCTCCCCACTGACATAGAGCTATGTTAAAGAAGTTTGTTTCTACAATTGCCTGAAAGGAAAACAGAGAAGATTATTAACTGAAAATTTTTAACACAAGGAGACTGAGATAGGCCCAATAAAATTATTATTATCTGTAATGCTAAATAAAACACCTGTAAATGAGGGTGGGATGTAGGGAGAAAGAATGGGAGAAAAGCAAAGTTCAAAGAAGATGGGTGTGGAGACCCTGCAAACAGACGATAGGCTCCCATCTGTCTGCGGGAACCCCCACTCCCCCAATCTGGAATTCCAGAGCCCAGCACCGCCATGGTCCCGCTCTCGCCCATGGCGACGACACCTTTTCCCTTCTGCCTCCCCACCTGCGCCCCTGCTCTGGACTTGTCCCCTAAATATGACTTCTCTCCCTACTCCACCAGGGCCCTATTGTCTGCAGATTAGGGACCATCAGGACCGAGGCAGTGCGGATGGATGACAAATCCATTCCTTCATGCCACCTCTCAGAAAGGACCATGGAGGGCCTGGGACTAGGAGGGCCGGCACTGCGCCATGGCACAAGACAGGCAAGGCCCCAACTGAATGTGGCGTGAATTTTAGAGCATGGCAGAATGCGGGAGAGGGGCAGTTATGTGTCCTGGTGTCAAAGGATTTGGACAAAGAGAACGAGGTTCTCTCCTGCCTCTTTCACCGCCATGTAAAGATCCCAGCTGGGTCAAATTACATAAATTTATTGAAACCCCTCATCTGCAAAAATGGGCCAGTGTCCACCCACCTACAATGCTACTGCTGTCTCTTCTCCATAAAGAAGCTGTGCACGTGACAGGGAGGTTGTGCAGGTCACACACAGGGCTTGTGACAGTCACAACCTGATTTACAGGCATGGTGGGACAGGAACAGGCTGAAAAGGAGGAAATGAAAAGCTGCTCTGAGTGTCGAGAAAACCAGAAACATAAAATGCTTGATTCATGCTGGAGATGGGGTTGAGTGAGATTGCAATATTATTTTCCTAGAGATATGACTCTGTTAATTCACAGGAGTGCTCGGCTTTGGACAGGAAATCAGTGTCTTCTTATCAGCCTGGGGGTGGAACTAGGGGCCTAGTCCCTGGGCTGCTGTCTGGGAAGTGATTTACTTGAAACAAAGTTTGACTTGTTGATGGTGACGGGGTCTGAAGGTGACCCTCAGCGTTTCTCTGGTCTGAGTTCAGTGCAGTAGTCGCTAAGAGCTGCTTGGTGACATGGGGACAGCTGAGGGCAGGTGGCTTCAGCTCAGCCAGGTCCAGCCACACAAAAGAAACAAGCACCCAGGCAGGGCCAGCAGGGCAGACGGGGCAGTGGGGCAGGCGGGGCGGCAGGGGCCGGGCGGGGCAGGCGGGGCATCCTCTCCCGTTGTTTCAGGCCCGAAGCCCGCAGCCCGCAGGCCCCAGCGTCACAGCCCCTCGTGCACGTGCCTTTCTGTCTCCGTCAGGGGAGCGGCTCCCTGCAAACTCCACGGGGGCCGCGACGGCTGCTGTTCTTCGTGGGCCTTCATGGCAGCGGCTGAACCGTCAGCAAGCAAGACAGACACTTTGGGGCCTGACAGCTGACACTGTGCCCGTCTTTCCTGCTTCCTGTACATGCTCACAGGGCTCAGAACTCATGAAACAGACATACTCTGCAGAGCAGTTTTATTTGGTTTTCTCAACAGAGCGCACACTGATGCTTAGTTGTCACAACTTCATCCTTGGAAAGCACAACCCACCCCTCTGCAGCACTGCTGTCTGATGTGCTGGTGTTTCCCGACGGGAAGCGTTTCCGGGGAGAAGCAGCACTCCTCTGTGGCAGCCAGTCTGTCTCTCCTCACTCCAATGCACCCGCTTTCCTGATTCCAGGGAGACCCTGCAGACGCCCGACATCCCTCTCTCCCTGAAACTGTCCCCAGGAACCTCAAAGGGGACAGGAAGAGGCAGTGGGCAGGGAGCCAGCTAGTGGAGGTTGCAGGGGGTTCCGCCCCACATCGCCTGTTCCCCACACAAGCCTGCAGCCACAACCAACAGCATCTGGGCTTGCCCTACTTCCAACAGCTGCAATTCCTGGTCCCTAGGTAGGAAATGAACGAGAACTCGAGTACTTAACATCACCAGGGGCATTACAGCCCCAGGATGGGAGTCCCCTGGCCTCGCTGGAAGCAACACCAGCCGGGTGAACATGGGATGAGGTGTCAGGAATGAGATGAGGTGTCAGGAGCACTGTGGGTCAACGGGCCACCAGAACCCAAGGGCTGGCCTGTGGGGCGTGGGGGACGGGAGGCAAATCCTAGTGTGAACCTGGCCTGCAGTCAGGACCCTCTCCTTCCATGAGGCGGCTCACAAAGCAGCTACTGCATTTCTGAACCAAAAATTGAGACAGGTTTTGACAAAAAAATAAAAATGGTAAGATCATATGTTAATGGATCAGTTTTATTACAAAAATAGAATTTTTTGAAATCAGAAAAGAGCCCTTCACTCCTGAACTCATGCAACATGTGTGTGTCGTCCGCTCCTCTGCAGCACTTGCTGGACCTGGGTTCTGGGGACGAGACGTTCACAGGCACCTTCCAGGTGCTGAGAGGGGCTGGGAGACAGGAGACTAACAACAGCGCTTTATTTCAGAAGATACTAAGAGCCATGATGAAAATCGACTTAGGTGACATGACTAGGGAGTGTCAGGGGCTATACTGCTGCCCTAACAGTTGACCTCAGATGGAGTGGCCCACGCCACAGAGTGGGATTGCAGCTGCTGTGGGTCAGAAGCCTGAGGTGGGCTCCTCGGGCTGCGCTCCTCCCCAGAGGCTTCGGAGGCCCCGTCCCCTGCTCCTGGGGTGCTGGCAAAACCCACTCCTTTCAGGACAGTTTCCTTCCCTGTTCCTGCCAAAGCCACTCCCAGCTTCCCAGAGCCCCTGAAAACCTTGGCCTATGGGCCCCTCATCTAGCCTCAGCTGGTTACCTTGGCCCACCTAGCTGACCCCGGATGGTTGCCAGGTTACCTTGATGGCCTGTCTCATTCTTGTGGCCTGTCTTACCTCTGAGACTTGTTGCTATGTAATACCCCACAGTGATTCCCCAGCAGGGTCAGGAAAGGGCTCCCAAAAATCTTGTCATATTTAAACACAGGGTTAGCTGCTGAGACAGAGCTGGCCCCATGGAGAACCGGGAAAGCCTCCCCCAAAGGGACAGCAAGTGCCCCTAGGGCAGGGACAGCCAGATTAACGATGATGCAGGGCAGGGCAGGGCAGGTGGGTGGGCAGATAAAAGGGCCCTCAGGTGGGTTGAAAATGCTATCACAACCACTAAAGCTTTTAGGCACAAGAATGGCATGATCCGATTTATATTTTTTAAAGCTCACTCTGTGATTTGACATTTAAAATGCTATTTGAGAGGTGCTTTGAGAGCACAGGTACAACTGAGACAGACGGAGAACAGGAGAAATGTGCTTCAGGTACAGACAGTGGGCACTGCATGTGGCCCAGAGGCAGGGGATGTGAAGACTGGAGAGCACAGCACAGGCCCCAGAGACCTGTGAGTGATGGGACAGGGAAAGGAAACAGGAGACTCACCATGGGGGAGGGAGGCGGGCAGGGGACCGTCCATGAAGGGGGCAGGACAGGGGTGACAGGAAACACTCCATGGAGGGGGCAGGGAGAGGGACACAAGGGACCCTCCATGAATGGGACAAAGGAGGGGGCACAAGGGACCCTCCCTGGATGGGGTAGGGCAGGGGGGACAGAAGACCCTCCATGGAGAAGGCAGGCAGGGGGACAGGGGCCCTAGAAGGGGTCAGGGAAACAGTGGACCCTCCATAAAGGGGGCAGGGCTGGAGGGGAAGGGAGAAGGGACAGGTGATAGGGGAGCCTGCCCCCTCCATGGAGTGTCCTATGTCCTCCCTGCCATGCCCCCTCCCGGGGTTCTCTCCCTGCCTGCCCTGTCTCTCCTAGTCTCCTATCCACCTCACTGCCCCTCCATGGATGGGCCCCTTTCTCTCCTTCCAGATCGTCTGTTTTCCTGCCCTGTCCCCTCACTCCAAGGCCTCTGATGGGTCTGTGATTTGGTCTCTAGTCTTCCATCTCTCCTGCCTCCCTGGCTGCGTGCCTAGTCTCAGCATCTGAACCACACCTCACTCTGTTCATCTGTCGAAATGATTTTCAACCAGTGTGCCCCAGCACTCTGGTGTGCCCCCCAAATTTTAAAACATGCAACGCCTGACTATGCAGTCAGGGGCACTGACCTCTTCCCTCCGGCTGTCAAATAAAAAAATGACGATGTGGTTTCAAGTAGGAGCCTAAAGAAATGTCTGTTGGCCATTTTAGAACTTAGGAAATGTAATGGTCAATTCATTAGAAAGAAACATCTGAGAAATGAGATAAAAGAGAGAGGAGAAAGGAGAAAAGAGAAAAAAAGAAAGAGAAAAAAAAAAAAATGAAAACAGCCTTGAAAAGATGTCAGTGCTCCTGAACTAATAGTCAGGTATTGCATGTTTTAAAAGTTCTTGCTGCACACAGGTGTGACTACCGCAACACATTTGTTGAAAATCGTGGGTCTAACTCCTACCTGTGCTCTCAAGACACATCTCAAACATTATTTTGAGTGTCAAATCACCAAGTGATCCCAGAGGGTAAGGGGGAGGGAAAAGGAATAAGAGGGTAAAGGGGGGATAAACGGTGATGGAAGGAGACTTGACCTGGACTGGTGAACACACAACACAATATATGGATGATGCATTACAGAATAGTACACCTGAAACCTACATAATTTTATTAACCAATGACATCCCAATAAATTAAATTAAAAATAAATAAAGGAAGGGGTCTTTGAGAGTGATTAGATCATGTGGGTAGAGAGCTCATGAATAAGATTAAAGTCCTTTATAAAGAGAGCTCATACTAGACTTATCGGGGGATCACTTTGTAAGTTTATAAATGTCTGACCACTACAGTATACATCTGAAACTAATATTGAATGTCAACTCTAATTGAAAAAATTTTAATTATTAAAAATAAAAATCAGAGAGATCTTTAAAAAATGTAAATCAGATCATATCATTCTTGTGTCTAAAAGCCTTAATGGCTCCAGGAGCGGTCAGCTGTCCGGGCAGAATCACTGCTGGGAGGGACTTTCACTGCTGGGAGAGGAATGTCCCATCTTCTTCCCCCAGTGCCTCCATCACTGTTCAGGCGGCACCCGGCACTGGGGCAAGGCAGAGCTGTACTTTCTTCACAGTGTGCTAAGCTTTCACTTAGGCTGCTTAGTTCTAGTGTGGGAGTAGACTTAAAAAAAAAAAAAGCCTAAATAGTTCTGATAGCATTTTCAACCTGCCGAGGAACATTTATCCACCAGCCCATCCTCCCATGCACCCCAGCGCACCGGGCTCACCCAGGCCTGGGGGCAAAGGCTGGGAGGGCGCTGTCCAGGCAGCCAGTGAATGTGCATCTGTCGGAGGTCTGAACAGAGCAGCGGTTCTCTTAGGGAGGAAACAGAGGGAAGCATCTGCTAGGATGAGCCACACACGAGGTCACTAAACTTTTCATGACACGGTGACAGGGTCACAGCTGCAGGACCCCACCATGCTCTTGCCCTACTACTGCATCCTGGGGGACCCCTGAATTTCCCACAGCAGGAAGCAGTGCCCTGGCCTCTGAGGACCCACAGACCTTCTGCAGAGCCCTTGAACTCACACTGCTGATCTCAGACTATGGATCCTGGACACCTTAAGTCTTGGGGTGTGGCCTGTTTTGACCTTTTAGTTTCACTCTTACACAGAAGGCCAGGTCTGGGTCCCTTGTATACTGCTGGTGCAGCTGCCGTGGAAAACAGTAGGGAGGGTCCTTGAAAAAGACAGAACTACCACGTGCTCCAGCAATCCCACTACGCAAAGAACTGAAGGAGGGGTGTGAAGAGAGGTATGCACACTCATGTTCGCAGCAGCATTATTCACAATAGTGAAAACGTGGAAGCAACTCAGGTGTTCCACTGACGGGTGAATGGGTAAACCCAATGTGGTCCATCTGTAAAATGGAGCTTGATCCCTCCTTAAAAGGAAGGGCATTGTGAGAGGTCCAAGATGGTAGCAGAGTATGTGGATGTGACCCTCACCTCTCCCCAAGGCCAAACTGGAATTACAATTAAAATATAGAGCAAGCAACCTGGATAACCATCTGAAGACTAGCTGAAGGGAAGTCCCATAACCAAAGATGTAAAGAAGCCACCACATTGAGACTAGTAGGAAGGGTGGAGATGCGAGTGGGGACAGACTGAGTTGTGTGGCTCTCCTTCCCCCAGTCTGACCAGCACCTCTTCCTCACAGAACATCCACTAGCCCCACCCTCCTGACTCCCAGCTGCCTCACCCTGTTGAGCTCGGCCTCCCAACAGAATCTTGGACAGACTGAGTTGTATGGCTCTAGGATGAGTGACACTTTTCTCTCACACGCCACACCTGTGCAGAGCCCTCCCTTCACACAACCACATCTTGGTCTGTTCGGGACTGATCAACTCTGCTGGTCTCACCCTGACGACTCCCTGAGACCCACCCCGCCACAAAGATTAGTGAGCACTATCAGATGGTAGAGCTGGAGCTGGTATAACCAGGGATGTTTGCCGGGTGACCTCAGACCCAGCACTGACACTGAGTTTGAACCTGTATCAATCTGGTGAACACTTGCCCCTACCTGGTAGCTCACTGAGAAGCAACTCAATTACCACCAGAGGCTCTTTCAGTGGCTGAGCCTAACAGGCAGCCAGTAGGTGGAGGCAGGCAGAGGTGGATCTCATGGTGCCTTGGGACCTTTGCTGAACTGTCCCGGGTCCTGGTGCTGGTAAAAACCAGTTATGGTGCACTGCTTGGACCTTCCCATGCTCACCCAGGCCATCAGAGGCAGACATAAACTGTGGATGGCTTTGTGGCTCCAAAAAGTTGCCCAGGATCAGTCACAGGCAGCATTTGACATTGGCCAACACCACAGTCCCTCCCAAGTGGCCCCAGAACCAACATACTCATTGGCCAGCTTCAGACAACATCAGAGCAGGATCCAACTAGCTTTACAAGTGGCATATCCACAGGGAGACCTCAGCAGGCACAAGATCCTGCTGAGGTGAATTCTGCTCTGTGTGAATGCATATGTATGAGCATCTGCAGGGCAGCTTGTACACTGTGGTCAGGGTTGATCCTCACAGTCAACCAGCTTGAGGATCTACCTCACATGGGAACTGGCCAATAGCAACCAAGGCTACAACAGAGGGCCCACACAAGGGACATTCCTCGAGCACCCAGCTCAGGTGATCAAGGGGGCTGCACCACTGGATTCCACAGGACACCACAACATAATGCCACTGTACCGAGACTGGGAATCACAGCAATTCTACCCAATACATAGAAACAAACACAAAGAGGCTGCCAAAATGGGAAAACAAAGAAACCTGTTCCAAGTGAAAGAACAGGAGAAATATCCAGAAAAAAAATCTAAATGTAGTGGAGGCAAGCACTACCAGATATAGAGTCCAAAACAAAGGTTATGAGGATGTTCAAGAAACTTAGGGGAAAGGGAATGAAATTAGTGAGGATGTAAATAAAGAGATACTAAGCATAAAATAGGACATAGAAGCAATAAAAGAACCTGTCAGAAATTAAGAATATAATATCTGGAATGAATATACTAGAAAGAATAAACAGTCAGTTGGATAAAGCAGAGGACTGCATCAGTGATTTTGAAAACAAGGTGGCAGAAAACACCCAATCAGAACAGCAAAAAGAAAAAAATAATTTTTAAAAATGAGAATAGTTTAAGGGAACTTTGGGACCACATGAAGCATAGCAACATCCACATCATAAGGGTACCAGAGGGGGAAGAGAAAGACCAAGAGATTGAGAACCTATTGGAAGAAATAATGACTAAAGAATTCCCTAACCTGGCCCTGGCTAGGTGGGTCGATTAGGTGGAGCACTGTCCCATACACCAAAATGCTTGTGGGTTCCATTCCCAGTTGGTACATGTACAGGAGGCCACTATTTGATCTCTCTCTCTCTCTCTCACTCTCTCTCTCTCCCTCCGTCCTTACCTCTCCCTCTCCCTCTCACCTCCCCATTCTGTAAAAAGGTCCTCGGGGGAGGATTAAAAAAAATTTCTCTAACCTCATGAAGAAAAAAGACACACAAGGCTAGAAAGCACAGAGTCCCAAACAAGAGGAACCCAAAGAGGCCCACACCAAGACATATAATTAAATTGACAAAGGTTAAAGATAAAGACAGAATTTCAAAAAAGCAGTAAGAGAAAGATAGTTACCTACAAGGGAGCTCCCATAAGTCTGTTAGCTGATTTTTCAACAAAAACATTTCAGGTAAGAAGGGGCTGGCACAAAATACTCAAAGTAATGAAAAGCAAGGACCTACAACCCAGACTATTTTACCCAGCAAAGCTATCATTTAAAATTAAAGGACAGTCCTGGTCACTGTGGCTCAGTTGGGACATCATCTTGTAGACCAAAAGGTCATGGGTTCAATTCCAAGTCAGGGCATAACTAGGTTATAGGTTCAATGCCTTTTTGGGGTGTACATGAGAAGGCAGCCAACCAATGTTTCTCTCTCACATTGATGTTTCTCCTTCTCCCTCTAAAAGCAATTAAAAAATGTTCCTGGGAAAGGTAAAGAAAAAAAATTAAAAAGGAGAGAAAGAAAGAGCAATATTTAATAAACAAACACACAAACAAATAAAGACTCGCCCTGGCCGAGTATCTCAGTCAGTTAGAGTATCATTCCTATTTGCCAAGGTTGCAGTTTTGACCCCTGGTCAGGGCACATATAGGAAGCAACCAATGAGTCCATCAATAAATGGAAAAACAAATCAATGTTTCTCTCTGTCTCCCTTGCTGCCTTCCTCTCTGTAAGCAGGTCCTCTAGTGAGGATTAAAAACAAATTCCTCTAACCTGGTGAGGAAAAAAGACACACAAGGCCAGGAAGAACACAGGGTCCCAAACAGAAACTGAAAGAGGCCCACACTAAGACACATCAAAATTACACTGGCAAAGGTTAAAGACAACGTAAGATTCTTAAAAGCAGCAAGAGAAAGACAGTTACCTACAAGGAAGATCCGGTAAGTCTGTCAGCTGATTTCTCAACAGAAACATTTTGAGCGAGAAGGGAGTGGCACAAAAAATTCAGAATGATGAAAAGCAAGGACTTACAACCATGACTATTCTACCCAGCAAGGCTCTCATTTAGAACTGAAGGAACTGGCCAGGTAGTTTACTTGGTTAGTGTGTCCTCCCAATACACCAAGGTTGCAGGTTCTATTCGCAGTCAGGGCACACACCAGAAGAAACAAATGAATACATCAATAAGTAGAACAACAAATTGATGTTTTTCATTTTCTTTCCTTTCCCCTCTCTCTAAAATCAATCAATCCAAAAATGTTTAAAATAAAAAATTGAAGGAGAAATAAAGAGCTTCCCAGACAAGAAAGAGTTAAAGGAGTTTATTACCACCAAACAAGTATTACAAGAACAGTTAAAGGCTCTTCTTGAACAAAAAGGAGGAGGAGGAGAGGAAAATATTTATTTAAATGTAAATGGTGTAAATGCTCCAATCAAAAAACATAGGGTAGGTGAATGGATAAGAAAATAAGACTTATACATATGCTGTCTATAAGAGACCAACCTCAAAATGAAAGATACACACAAACTAAAAGTAAAGGGATGGAAAGAGATATTTTATGCAAATAGAAATGAAAAAAATAAGCTGATATAGCAATACTTACATCTGACAAAACAGACTTTAAGAAAAAGGCTATATAGTAAGAGACAAAGAGTGTTAAAAGGAACAATCTAACAAGAGGATATAACCTTCGTAAACATTTATGCACCTAATATACACCAAAATATGTAAAACAAATTTTGATGAACATAAAGGGAGAAATCAACAGATACACAGTCATAGTAGGGGATTTTAACATCCGATTGACTTCAATGGATAGATCTTTCAGACAGAAAATCAGAAACAGCAGCTTTAAAGGACACACTAGATCAGATGGATTCAACTGATACCTTCAGGGCATTTCATCCCAAGGGAGCAGAAGATACATTCCTTTCAAGTGCACAAGAAACATTTCCTAGGATAGACCACATGTTGAGATAATACAAGTCTCAATAAATTTAAGAAGATTGAAATCATATTGAGCACCTTCTCTAACCATAATGGTATAAAACTGGAAATCAATCACAAGAAAAAAACTGAAAAACACACAAAGACATGAAGGCTAAATTACATGCTACTAAACAATGAATGGGTTAACAGAGAGATAGATCAAGGAAGAAATCAATAGATACCTTGAAACCAATGACAATGAGAACACAATGACCCCAAATCTAAGAGACACAGCAAAAGCAGTTCTAAGAGGAAAAATTATATCATTACAGGCCTACCTCAAAAACAAGAAAAATCTCAAATATACAATCTAACTTTGCATTTACAGGAACTAGAAAAAGAACAAACAAAGCCCAAAGTTAGTAGAGGAAACGAAATAATAAAGATCAGAGCAGAAATAAACAAAATAGAGTATAAAAGAAAAAAACAATACAAACGATCAATGAAACCAAAAGCTGTTCTTTGAAACTGTAAATAAGATGGACAAACCTTTACCCAGACTCAGCAACAAAAAAAGAGAGCCCTGGCAAGACAGCACAGTTGGTTAGAGTGTCTGATAAGCCAAGGTTGCAGATTTGATCTTTGGTCAAGATACAAAAAGAAGCAATCAATGAATACATAAGTAAGTGGAACAACAAATCGATGTTTCTTCCTCTCTCTCTCTCCCCCTTCCTCTCTCTATCTAAAAATAAATTTTTTAAACAAATTTTTTAAAAAAGAGACAGTACCCAAATAAATAAAATTAGAAATGAGAGAAGCTAACAACTGACTCCACAAAATTATAGAAAGAGAAATGTAAGAAAACATTACATACAACTATATGCCAACACATTGACAACCAGGATGAAATGGATAAATTCCTAGAAACATACCATCTTCCAAACTCAATCAGGACAAAGCAGGAAATCTGAAGAGACCAATTACAACTAATGGAATTGAAGAAGTAATTTTTAAAAACTCCCTCAAAATAAAAACCCTGAACTGGATGGCTTCACAGGTGAATTTTGCCAACATTCAAAGAAGAACTAACACCTATCTTTCTCATACTATTACAAAAAATTCAAGGGGAAAGAAGACTGCCAAACTAACTTTATGAGGCCAGCATTATTCTAATTCCAAAACCAAATACAAACATTACAAAGAATACTATAGGCCAATATTCCTGATGAACATAAATGTTAAAATCCTCAAGAAAATTTTAGGAAACGTGATCCAGCAACAGATCTATAAGATTATACCCCCCCCCCAAAAAAAAAGATTATACACTACGATCAAGTGGGATTTATTCTGGGGATGCAAGGTTAGTATAATATCTGAAAATCAATAAATGTGATATACTATATAAACAAAATGAAGGATAAAAATCACATCATATCAACAGATACAGAAAAAGCATTTGATAAAACCCAGCACCCGTTTATGATAAATACTCTCAGCCTAGTGGGAACAGAGGGAACATACCTCAACATAAAGGCCATATATGAGAGACCTACAGCCAACATCATACTCAATGGGCAAAAACTAAGAGTGTTATCCATCAGATAGGGAACAAGACAGGGATATCCACTTTTGCCGCTATTATTTAACACAGTACTAGAAGTCCAAGCCACAGTAATCAGACAAGAAGAAAAAATAAAAAGCATTTAAATTGGAAAGGAGGGAGTAAAACTGTCATTTGCAGATGACATGATACTGTATATAGAGAATCCTCAAGACTTTACCAAAATGCTACTAGAACTGACATATGAAACCAGTAAAGTAGCAGGGCAAAATTAATATTCAGAAACCAGTTTCATTTTACAAATTTTTTTAGATTTTTATTCATTTACTTTTAGAGAGAGGGGAAGGGAGGGAGAAAGAGAGGGAGAGGAGCACTGATGTGTGAGAGAAACCTCAATCAGTTGCCTCTTGCATACCCCTCACTGGGGACCTGGCCCACAACCCAGGTGTGTGCCCTGACTGGGAATTGAACTGGAGACCTGTTGGTTCACAGGCAGGCACTCAATCCACTGAACCACACCAGCCAGGGTAAGAAATCAGTTTCATTTTTATACACCAATAACAAACTATCAGAAAGGGAAACTAAGAGAACAATCCCATTACAACTGCATCAAAAGATAAATAAAAACCTAGGAATAAATTTAACCGAGTATGTAAAAGGCCTTCTCAGCTTCTCCTGGTGGTTGTCACAAGCACAGTGCCATGAGTGACACTACTCAAGGACGCTTGATGATCATCAGATGGAAGGCAGCACCATCGGCAGGAACATGTGCTCTTTAATTACCCGAGGATCACAACTGCAAAAACAATACTTATGCTCTGTCAAGGTAAGGGATGATTAATAATTTTTCTCTCTGTTCTTGGCGGAATGGTGCCCAAAATTATGGTAACAATAACACCTTGTCTTCATATGCTCTCTCCTTCCAGAGATGGCTTTATCTTTCAACTTGGCTGCAAGAAAGGGAAAGCAATGCTGGTGGGTGAAACCAACACACCCCACTCGCAGGGGCTTACACAAAGAGGAGATGCAGAAAGTGACTCATCGAAAGTCTGACACTCCGTGCTCAAACCAGGGAGATACTACGTGACCAAAAAAGACTCTGTTAAGATCATAATGTTGAGCTATCATAACGGACCGTTCAGTGTCTGAACCCAGTGAAATCTACTCATTCCTTGTGTCCCTTTACATGGGCCAGGAAGCCACCATGGCTCGTCCCTCTCCATACAGTGACCCAGGGAGCCAAGGCTTCTCCACCATGTGGCTCTACCAAGTGCCCTGGAGGCCTGCTGCCCCTCCACATTCAGCTGGGAATGAGCAAAGGCCAACAGCGTGCGGGACAGATGGACAGGCAGTGTCGGGAAGGCCCAGGATGAGCCACTCCCGGCTGGTCCCACCTCTGGCCAGACCTGAACCACACAGACATGCAGAACAATACAAACATTGTGATCTCAGAACTGGGGACAGCACTCCCACTCTCTTGTCCCTGAATCTGTGCAGCCAACTCTGTTCACCTTCTTCAGGAAGAATACCCAGAGAGAAGAATAAAATAAAAGTACCTCATGCCAACCATCATAGCACTTCAAAGGGCTGTGAATAAAGCAAACACTGTCTATTTAATTGTAAAGTCTACTTACTGTCCAGACTCACTTTCTTTCTCCCCTTTCTTCTTAAAGAATGAGAACACATGGTTCTGGGGCCACCAGGATGAGCAAGTCCACAGCCAGCTGTGCCCCCACTGATGACAACCATGAGCTTGGGACAGAATAGAGAAGCCAGTATCTGCAGATTCTGGAAGGAAGCAGCAGTGGGCAGACTGGGGACAGAAGTCAGAACTGGACAAATGACCAGCACAGAAGTGGGCTGATTGGTTTTCCCTCCTTGATCTCAGCCTTGCCCTCAAGGTGGTGAGTCTCAGCACTGCTCCATGGACAGGATGGAAATGACGCAGAGAGGACTGGATAGGGGACCTGTTGGAGCCAGAGTGGGGCACTGCTGGGGACCCCTCCCTCTTCTCCTCTCCTGGCCCCAACCCTGAAGCTGCAGCCATGGCTGAGGTATAAGCTCCTAAAATGCCAAGAAGAAAACCTGTCTCTGGTGAGGACCTGGGGAAATGGGCTCTTATACTTCACAATTTGGGGGAAATCCTGCTTATTTTTTCTATTTTTTTTCTCTTGCCAGTTTGCCCTGAAGACCACAGGTATTTGAGGCTTCAACATAGTTCTTGGAGGGAGAGGAATCTAAGATCTTGAGAGAAACCAGAGCTTCTAGCTGAAGGGGCAGTGAAGACGGGCTGACGGTGTGAGCTGGGACCACACAGAACACATCGCCGAGGCCAGCACAGCTCTGCACCACGCTGGTGCTGAGGTCACCTCCACAACAGATCTAGGCAGATCTAGGCTCTGAACTTAATGTTCTCACAGACTTAAACAGTGGCCCCGCAACCTCTGCCTTTCAGTGGTGGGAAGACAGACTATGAAATTCAGTCTGATAAGGGCAGCATATCCATTGCTAGCTTCATCCAAAGTTTGGAGTGAGAAAATAATTGAATTTAAATAGGCACAGAGGTCAAGTGGAAGAAGGCCAGAGCAGCGGAGCCCCAGATTGCAGACCCGCTATACTCAGGATTTTAGTTCTAAGAACAAGTTCATTTTTACAAATAAATCAAGTTTTCTTTTGCATTTTCAGTTCTTTCCTATGTTAAAGTCCAAATTTCTTGTCTGAAAAGTAAACATACACAAGTGAAGTGCAGCTTGGGGAGGCAGGTACTAATTCAGTGTGAGTTCCAGCAAGTACCCAGATCCAGCCGGACCTCAGCACCCAGGGAGACAAGGCTCGGTTTTGTGCCCCTAACTAGGTGCACCTGGTAGGGTCAGCCTGTGTGTGCCAATGGCCCACCAACCCTCTGGGTTCAGATGGTAAACATGGAGATACTGTGATCCACGCCCCTGTGATACAATCAAGGTTTGGTACTGTTCTTTATAGTCATGTGGGCTTCACTGAACTGCTCCAACTGCTGATGACTGAAGGGAGAGATTCTGTTCCAGTCATCACTGGGGACAGGGGACAGGGGTCGGGGGTAATAGGCCTCCACAGGGAATGGCCCCAAGAGTTTCCCAAATGCCTCCCCTCCCAGGACCTGTGGGGCACTGTTTGTAATGGAAGCACACTCAAGGCTAGGACATGGGAACTAACACTTGTGCATCCGTGTGGTCCCTTTTCTGTCCTTACTCCCAGTCACCCTATTGCATGTTGTGACTTGTGCTACAGGCCACCTCACGTGTCCAGAGGTGGGCAGGAATAAAAGACAGAGAGAGATAAGTGGAGAGGTCTCTGCTTTCTCCAGGAGCTCAGAATAAAGGAGAATTTGCTGGGGGAGAGACTGGAACTTTCTACCATATTCCACTGTATTTGAGGCATTTATGGAGTATGGCATATTTAACCATCTCATGAAAGCCTCTGACTCCTCTGAGGTTTGCTTCTCTGCTTCCCCTCCATGAGACCCCTACTCTATGCATTGGGTCACCTAGTGAGTTAAAACTATTACTGCCCTATGGGGATAGGAAGTGCCAGACAAAATGACCTCCAATTAAAAGAAAAATAATAGCCACCCTCACAGATGTGTCTTGGAAGTCAGCCTACCTCTGACTACACACAAGTCTGACTTGAGAACATTTCAACATTATTTTTTAATAGCAGTTCCTTTGACTTTATCACCCTTAACCCAGCCTGCTGTCAAACTTGCGGAGAAATACAAACTGTCACCACCTTGGGGCACCTCCTTGATGATACTAGAGTGGGAGCCGGAACATGACAAATTGCAGGGACAGGCAGGAGGCAGCCCATTTTTATTCATAATTGACAAATTTATCAGTATTATTGTGATATGGTATGGGTCGTCTATTCAATTTACCCTAATAGGCTACCCTACTAAGGGAAATAACATGCTCAGGTGTTGTGTTATTTTGCTCCATCATGGTTAAGGTGAATCAAAGTAAGCTGACTGCCTGTCAAAGATACCTGGGCAAGTAATGGAGAATAATTTGTTGTGCCTTAAAATAGCCTATGTGGAAGGTTATAATGAGTGTTAAATCTGTAAAATAATTCATATTGTAGAAGGTCTTGAATGCTATGCTAAAGAATTTGGACTTCTAGCCGTGACTGGTGCGACTCAGTTGGTTGCACATCATCCTGCAGAGGGAAAGGTCGCAAGTTCAGTTCCCAGTCAGGGCACACACGTAGGTTGCAGGTTCGGTCCCTAGTTGGGGTGCATACAAGAGGCAAGCAATCGAGGTTTCTTTCACATCGATGTTTCTCTCCTTCTTTTTCTCCCTCCTGTCCCCTCTCTCTCTACAAAAATAAATGAAAAGAAAAAATAAAAAAGAATTTGGGCTTCTAGATACAATGAGGAGCCTTGACGTGTTGTTATACAATTGACAGTAGATGGAATTCTAAAGGCGTGTAGATTAAACCCCCTTAATTTCACATTAATGAGCAAAGAATGTTTCTAATTGGCATTAAGAAATTATATGCTCTAAAATTTTTTTTCATAATTACATGAAAATATTATTATTGACTTGTGAAGTGGCACGAGCCATGTGGTAAACGTGGCAGGCAAGAAGGGTGCCGCTCGCCATGACACAAGTAACACGTGAGAAGGGTGGAGGTTTGGAGGTTGAGGGAAGGGAAGGGAAGGCAAGATGTACCACCAGCTGGGGACGGTGTGAGTGTTTCTGATGAAGCACGGCCCTGAAGAAAAAGAGCAGGCCGATTTCCCCCTTGATATTTTTTTAAAGTGCTAGTGAGCTTCCTGTCAAGACAGCAGTGTAAGTAAATGTGGTACATGCAACCTCCCACAACCACATCAAAATTACAACTAAACTACTGAACAACCATCATTCAGAACCACCTGAGACCTAGTTGAATGGCATCTGACCTTGGCCTCCACCTCCCAAGAGGCCTTGGAGCAAGCAACCCAGATGACAGCTTCAAACCAGGTCAAAGCACCACCCAACCATCTCCACAAGTGACACACAGGGTGGACGTAGTGGGGACTAGAGTCCTGCTAAAGTAAGTTCTGCTCTGTGGGGTGGGCCCCTGCATAGCTGATCCTCCATGGTGGTCGCAGCCAGTCTAATGGGGATAAGTACCTCCCACTGACGGGCTAACAGCAATCAAAGTCCAACTACAATAGGAGAGCATACAAAGCTCGCACACTGGGGCATACCTGGAGTGCCCAGCTTAAGTGAACGAGGTGGGGGGCTGTGCCACTGGACCTTACATTACGTTACGTTAGACCACTCCACCAAGCTCAGGAGATGTAACTGCTCTACCTAACACATAAAAACAAACACAGGGTGGCTGCCAAAATGAGGGACAAAGAAACATGTCCCAAATGAAAGAACAGAACAAAACTCCAGAAAAAGAACTAAACAAAATGGAGACAAGCAATCTACTAAAGGCTGAGTTCAAAACACTGGGTAGAAGGATGCTCAATGAACTTAGGGAAAGAGTAGATAAACTTAGAACTTCAACAGCATAAAAAAAAAGACATGGAAACCATAAAAAAGAACTAGTTAGAAAAGAAGGACACACTAACTAAAATGAAGAATAATTTACAGGGAATCAACAGAGTCCAGGAGATCAAGAATCAAATCAGTGATTTGGAATATAAGGAAGCAATAAACACCCAATCAGAACAGCAAAAAGAAAAAAAGGATCCCCAAAATGAAGATAGCATAAAGAGCCTCTGGAACAACTTTGAGCATACCAACATTTGCATCATGGGGGTGACAGATGGATAAAGGAGCAAGGGATCGAGAACCTATTTGAAGAAATAATGACTGAAAACTTCCCTAACCTGGTGAAGGAAAAAGACACACAAGTCAAGGAAGCGTAGAGAGTCCCAAACAAGATGAACCCAAAGAGGCCCAAATCAAGATGCACACAAAGAGAATCTTAAAAGCAGCCAAAAAAAAAAAGCAGTTAGAAGGGATTGGCAAGAAATTTTAAAAGTGATAAAAAGTAAGGACCTACAACCAATATTAGTCTACTCAGAAAAGCTATCATTTAGAATCAAAGGACATATAAAGAGCTTCCCAGACAAGGAAAATCTAAAGGAGTTCATCAGCACCAAACCAGGATTACATGAAATGTTAGAGTATTAAGAAAAAGGAAAAAAAAAAAGATAAAAATATGAACAATAAAATGACATTAAATACATATCTATAACAATTGAATCTAAAAAACAATATAAAAGAATAAGCAGAACAAAAACAGACTCATAAATACAGCATTTATGCATTTTGATGCTTGCCAGATGGTAGGGGGTTGGGGGATGGCATAAAAAAGGTGGAGGTAGCCCTGGCTGGTGTGGTTCAGTGGATTGAGGGCTGGCCTGCAAACCAAGTGGTCACCAGTTCAATTCCCAGTCAGGGCACATGCCTGGGTTGTGGGCCAGTTCCCCCAGTTGGGGGCATGTGATATGGAAATCACTGGAAACACACATTGATGTTTCTGTCCCTCTCTTTCTCCCTCCTTCCCCCGCTCTCTAAAAATAAATATATAAAATCTTTTTTAAAAAAGGTGGAAGTATTAAGAAGTACAAATTGGTTGTTACAGAACAGTCATGGGGATGTAAAGTACAACATAGGGAATGTAGTCCATAATATTGTAATAACTATGTATGGTATCAGATGGGTACGAGATTTATTGGGATGAACACTTATTAAGCTATATAATTTTACACCTGAAACTAACATAATATTGTATGTCACCTGTAATTGAAAATTAAAAATGATTTCATAAAAAAATAAATAATGGTACAACCACACACTTGCATTTTCAATGCCAGATAAAATAATCCAGCACGAACCTGATTATACATCTTTCTATTGAGCTGTCTACTAATACGAACCTGACAGTCCTGTATTTGCCTTGTCCTTTGACTCTCTTTGGAGGAAAAAAGTGCAATGAAGAAAACGTGCAATAAATCTGGACTTCAGTGCCCTAATTCCAAGACATTTCTTGTCAATTTTAGATAGCAGCATTTTGTGAGACGCAGCCATTCTTTCACCTTCTATCTTAATGCAAGATGTAAACATGACTTTAAGCCTTTAAAAACTTGACTTCTCAGTTGATGTGCTTTATATTTATCTCTTTTGATAATCTTCTCATTTTCCAAAATGATTTCTCTGAGTTTTTTAATGAATAAACTTAACCCCTTTCTCCTGAAATGTGATTCTCCACTTTCTTCTAGAGAAAGATGAATGAGGTAAAGATGTGTACTTCACAATTCAGCACTGGAAACAGGGCTTACAAAAGACTTAGCACAGATTTGGGAGCGGGAATAGGTCTGGAAAGAGCTGTATTTTATTACATGTGTACTGTATCATTAAGTTTGGGTTGCAGGAAACAATATTCTGGCTCTTTTACGCTATAAAGCTAATACAGGAAAGAGTCCACAAAATTATTGGCAGGATGGGAGTAGCAGGCTTTAGGCTGCGCCACTGGGAATAAGTCCCCAAAAAGGCCACAGAACTGTTCCCCATGTCACCCTCAGGTATTTTTGGATTTCCAGATCCATGGATCTGGAAGCCACTGATGCCTCTGCCTTAATTCTCTCTTGACACCTGCCAAACTAGCACCTTGGCCATGAAATGCTGTACAGAAAAACAACACACTTCTCTACAATCTTACTTGCCAAAATTAACACCACAGCAGAGACACTGCCCCCACTTGCCTCTTTCCTTCTAGATCTTATTTGAATGCATATAAGTGGCAGGGCCAAATTACATCCAGAAACTTAGTAAATTCTGAAGAAGATTCCCCAAACTCCTCAGCCCTCCCAACTACTGGTATCATAGCAACGATGCAGCCGATACTGATACCCCATTACTATTCTGTACAAGTATACCCAAGCACTCTGAATTTTGTGCTGTGTTTTAATTAAAACGCTCAGAGGTCCACAGTGAGATAATGTTTCCTTTCTTGCTTGCTTCCTTTCTGGTTTCAGTCTCTGCCAATTTGCATGTAGAGCTCCCTGTGTCACAGTTACCATCTGTTTAAATAACCCACATCTCAGAGATTTACACGGCTGCACGTGGCTCCGCAAACCTTCAGTTTGAAGATCTAGGTCAGTCAGCTTGGATTTTTAACAGAATTGTTGGCTTTCCTATAGAAATCATTGTATTCAGAATTTTGCAGTGCTCGTTTTCTTTGCCAAGTCCTTGATCATCTGCGTACATTTTAAATATAATAAGACAGCATGGTAGAGGGAAACAAGCATGAGTGTTAAAGACAAAACCTTTGGTAGGAGCCTCAAAATCTGGTCAATAACTAGGTTATACAATTGGCAGACTTATTTTGGGCCGCGAAAAAAAAAGTAAAAGAATTTGAACTATTGAATTCTGTTCTGCCCATTAAGATACAATAATGGTTGTCTATTTTAAAAACTAAAAGGTTTTCACTATTTCCTGATAAACTATCAGAAGAATCACTTAAAAGCTTATTCTGTTTTCAAATGGGGCCTCTTGCTGTGATATCTGAGAAGTGTTCTTATTCCATTAGTAAACCACAGTCAGATGTGTGAAAGTATGGGTTTTGAGAGAATCTTGTGTTCTTCTAATGTTTTTGTTTACAAGCTGCACAGATAAGGCTGACAGTGTTCTTTCCATACCATCTGACCCTCAATACTTCCCCAATGCTCGCTCTGTAACTCTCCCTTCTTCTATTTGACCACCTCCAACCCACTTGCCAATTAAATTTAGTCAGGAGTGGCTCTATTGTTCATTAAACTTAGCCATTCCTAATTACACTGAGCAACTTAAATAGTATTTATGGAGTGCCTAATTAAGTACCAGACATAGTGGTAGGTATAAAGGACCCAAGGATAATACCACGTAATTCTCATCCTTAGAGCACTCAAAATCCATTAGCGAACAGATACACAAACATGCAATGCGTATACCCATATGCACACGTTTGCATGTGCACTGCAAACAAAAACATTATAATAATGAGTGCCATTCTTACAATATAAAAAGTGAAGTTCTTCAGGAGCCCTTAAAGATAAGCAATGAATAAGCAGTGGGAGTCAGGATTTGCTGAATTGTACTTTCACACAAAGTAGAATAGTTGCATTCTATAATCATTAATTATGTCTAACAGATGAAGAAAGAAATCACCTTCAGAGAAAATTTTACTCCATCTCTTCCTCTCACTCATCTATGCTTTGTTTGTACATCCTTCAACACATAGCATCTGGCTTTATCGTAAATGGATTTGATGGCCCAGGGCCGGAGCCGATTGGTAGAGACAGCTAAGATCTGCAGAAGTGGTCCTTAGTGTTGCTATGGTGACAGAGCTCATGCTTTCAAGTGGTTCAGTCATGGTGTGTCATACTGAACCGCAGTCACTAGGCTGTGAACCCAGGTCCCTCTGAACCCTCGCCTGGCCTCACTCCTTTTTCCCAGTAGTATCCATTATTCTACCCTGACTTCTCAGATCAATAAACATAATCATTTCAAGGCTACAACTAAATTTGTTTCAGACAAAGGGAATTTAGAATGCAAACTGGACTCATTTCAAGAAAATGACACAAGTTCATCACACTGAGCAGGCCCTCGTATTGCAAATGTCAAGGGGTGCCATTCGCATTAAAGTAAGGTTGTGCTCCAGGGGGCACCATTCACTAGAATATTCTCTAAGTGTTGTCTCTGGAGGCTGTATTGAGATATCTTACTGCCATTGAGTTAGTGTCTTAAGGTACTTGACAATCGTTTCTGGAACTTTCTAAGGTCACTTCTTTCCTATGAAAAAAGATCTGAGATTTTATATATATAAAAATATGTATATTTATTTTATTAGAATTTTTTAATTTCCTGTAATCACTTTGAAATTATTCCTTTTTTCTCCTTCTCATTTTTTTTGGAAGGAAAGAACTGAGTGGTTTTTTTTGCAGGAGGCAGAGACCCAGTTTAAGATGCATGGTAAGCCTGGCTAAGAAAATGAACCATTACAAGTACACAAACAATACATATTTATATACTAGTTTTCTTAACTATTCATTTATATATACATAACAGGATCTCTGTTTATATTATAATATAATTTGACATATAATATGTACGAGGTCTGTCTGGAAAAAGTCCAGCCATTGTTAATATAATAGGAAAGTTTGCATGACATCACTGTAATCTGGCATCCAAGGGGGATGGACTGGAATGCACATGTGTGAACAATGACAACTTCACTGTACTAGTCAATGGGGTCGGTAGACACCACTGAGTGAGCATGTGTACTGTGTGGCCATCGCCTTCAAAATGACTGAGGGAGTAGAGCAATGAATCTGTATCAAATTTTGTGTTAAGCTTGAACATTCCTCCATGGGAACTATTCAGATGATTCAGAACAGCTGTGGGCAACTGGGGATTGGCAGCTTCATCACAACAATGTGTCCTGTGTCCACTCATGCATCATGTCTCTTGCAAAGGTTTCTGGAGAAACATCAAATCATCCAGGTGACTCAGCACCCATATAGCCCAGATTTGGAACTCTGCAACTTCTGGCTTTTCCCAAAACTAAAATCACCTTTGAAAGGGAAGAGATTTTCAGACTGTGGATAAGATTCTGGGAAATACGATGGAGCAGCTTGTGGCAATTGGGAGAACTGTGTGAGATCCCAAGGCGCCTACTTTGAAGGGGACTGAGGTGTCATTGTCCTGTGTACGATGTTTCTTGTATCTTCTTCAATAAATGTGTCTATCTTTTTAAATTACATGGCGGCATACTTTCTGGGCAGACCTTACTATATGTATTTGAATATTACAAAAGCACTTTTAAACCTTTCATTGAGTTAAAGGTTTTATTAATTGTGAATGGTCTTTCCCAAATTATCCTGAACTGCTCAAGTTTCACTGTGAAAAAATAAAATAAAAAAGCTCAGCTCTCCAAATTTCATACTGAAATTCATTATTCCATAAATGTGTGAACACCATGATCAATGGGTTTCAGTTGCGACCCTTTCCCACAGAAAGGCTGCATTCCGAGTGTCCAGGGATATGCAAGTGACTCCAAAGCTCCCAAGCATCCTCTTCAGTGAGCACAGTGCAAAGCACTGTAATTATTCATATAAAAGGGAAGCAAAAGCAAAACTCCTGCCCGTATGGACATTAGCATCTCAGCTGGGAGTAATAAAGCATGTAGAAGAATAAACATATGATCATTACAGCCGCTGAAAAACAAGGGATAGAGTAAGTTGATTCTTTAAGCTCTAAGATGCAGAGGTTCACCACTAGTTAGCTCTTCCTCTTTCTCTGAGCTATACCACATCCTAAAATTATTCAGTAATTATTATCCATAATGATCAAACATTACCTTTGGAAGTACTGAATTTAAAATTTTTCAGGTTCATAATTTTATACATAAATACTTATGATTATAATATACTCTAAATTGTCACCACTAAGAAGCAGCTAATAATCATTTGGTCCTCTAAATATCAATAAAAGGGCCCGTAACATTATAAAATGTATGAAATGGTACATGCAGTATAAAAGCTAGAGCTGAGAGACACAAAAAAATTGTGTAAACAAACTTAGAGAAGGAAAATGTGACTGGGTTTCACGACCAGTGTTTAAAAATTCATCTGTGGTTTTATTTAAACATCTAAAAAGTATATTGATTTCAAGTTAATGCTGACTCTTCACCGTTCTGGAGTTTCTGAAATTTATGATACTGTACCAAAAGTGAAGTCACTATTAACCTTATTAGGGGAAACTTTGAGAGGGAGGTAAAAAAGGAAAATAAAAATAAAATGTCTTCAAGTTTGTTGAAATTGCAACAAGCAACTGGCTGAGTGAAACATTCATTACCTTTAATCTCAGAAAATCGGTTGCAGGGAGTCTCTGTGATGTATTATGCTCCTAATGCTTTATGACACAGCATACCCACATGCCACCGTTTAAGTCAATGGATATTTTTCAACCGGTTGCTACAAGAACAAGCCAAGGACTTATTCCAGCTTCTCCTACATTCCAGTTTAAGTGGTTGAAAGCCTGTAGCCTCCAAAACACAGACAACATCTCTAGGATTTAAATACCTCATTACTCATGGAGCTTCAAGTGTTGTATTTATAAATCTAGTTTAAAAGTTTATCATCTGTGTGTGAAAACCTTAATGAAAATTAAATAGATCAGAGATAACTTTCCAAGAGTATATTTTGGGTTAGGTGAACAAAACTCCTGGGAAATGAAAATTCAGTCAAGTGGAGATTTTCATTTAAACAGCTAATTTCAATCTAGCAAGGCTTATCTATGGCAAAGAAATAGAAATATGCATGCTTAGTTTTAAGATCAAATTGCTTATAGACTTGGAAGGTTAAAAGGAGCCAAACTCTTATGATTGGGAAGGAGAAGTAAATAATGGGAGAAATACAGCCAAGAATCATATTTTTTAGAAATTTCAGTAAGGGCTCTTCAGTCTTAATACCTCTAATGCGTAACAATATTTATGACAGAAAAATCACTAATATTTCTAACTCATTAAGGAAGAGGTAGGATCGAGATAGCAGAATAACTCCTCAAATCCTCCAGTCCCACTCCCAATCCACACAAATGACAGAAACATGTTTGAAAAAGAAAGAATTCACAAAGCTGGTAGAAAACAAGGTATGACCTAAGTGAACGAGAAATGTTGAAATGACAGAATTCAGATTGAAAAAAAAGAAAGAAAAAAAAAGGATGGAAGACAGCTCTAAAGCTCTAAGACAGGTCCACATTCGGGCCAGTAGAAGGTTCACTGCCAAACAGAGGGGTACAGGGAGCCCACGGATGAAGGGTCGTTGGCTGCCTCACCAGTCACGTGCCTCCCTGTAACCAAACCTGCCTCTCCATAACCCTCAAGCCTCACTGTGCTCAAGAGAAGGAACCATTGGTATCTGACTCCAAGGTGACATGAACAAGTGTGGCCAGGCAGAGTCCCCAGAGCTCTGAAGACACCTGAAATGAGGACGCCTCATCCCCACGTATGTCCTATCACTTTCTTACAATCACAAACAGAAAAGCAGCAGTCGCTGCCCTGGCTGGTATGGCTCAGTGGACTGAGTGCTGGCCTGTGAACCAAAAGGTTGCTGGTTCGATTCCTGATGAGGGCACATACCTGGGCTGTGGTCCAGGTCTCCAGTAGGGGGCATGCAAGAGGCAAACAATTGATGTATCTGTCATATATCAATGTTTCCCTCCCTTCACCTCTCTCTAAAAATAAAATAAATAAAATCTTTAAAAAAAGAAATGCAGCAGTTGCTATAAACAAGTCCAACACTTAGAGACAAAGGTGAAAACACAATATGAAATTACCACATGAAAGAATGGCCCAAATAGAACACACAGAAGTAATCCAATACACAGAAGAGAAACAAAACAAAAAGAAGGAACACATTAATAGAACAAGTCACCTTCCATGCAATTTAGAAGTATACTATACCATACACAAAGTTAACAAGAGATCCTAAAAATTAAAAATAAATATTTTTTAATTAAAAACTGAATAGATAAGCTAAGAAAAAGAGATATAACTGAAGAATGAATTAGTTCCAAAAGAAAGAAGTGCATATGTCCAGAAAATATTTATGCAAGAATGTTCACAGTAGCTTCTTTCATGATAATCTAAATGTCTATCAACAAGAGTCTGGATAAAGAAATCACAATATACTCTTATAATGACATACTTCTGAAAAAGAAACAAACTATTAGCACTGACATCATCAGGACAATACTCTGAGGCATACAGAGTGAAAGAAACCAGACACAAAAGAGTACATGCTATATAATTTCATTTATATTAAGTTCAAAATGGGCAAAACTGTCTCAGGGCGATTAAACTATCAAAACAGTGATTGTTGCTGGTGGGGGGTGGGAATCGCCTGGAAAGGGTCCCAATGGACCAGCTGGAGAAACTGCTCGCAACTTGACTGCAGTGTTACGCACGTGGACTATGTGCATTTTAAATTATGTAAATTACAACTCCATTTTTAAAAGAGTGAGGAAGTGAGCTGAAAAATTGAGCAAAGAAAATACACCAAAATGCATTGACAAAAAAGGAAAAACAATGAAAGCTTGAAAGAAAAGACAAATACCATATGATCTCACCTATAGGTAGAACCTAATCAACAAAACAAACAAGCAAGCAAAATATAACCAGAGACACTGGAATTAAGAACGAACTGACAGTAACCAGAGGGGACGTGAGGGGAGGATAATGGGAGGAAAAGGGGGACGGGTTGTCAAGGAACATGTATGAAGGACATACGGACAAAGCCAAAGGGCGGAAGGATTGAGGGTGGGAAGTGGGGATGGTTGGGGTGGGGGGAAGTGGTGGAAGGAAAGTGGAGACAAGTGGACTTGAACATAAATTGAACAAAAACACAGAAACCTATTAGACTGATATAAATCTTTAACATTACGTAACAGTAGTGCGTGGAACAGGAAGTGGCCACAGCTGACGGGAGGAAAGCCTCCAACAGACAGCAGACCGTCTCTCAAACCTGCACACGGACACTAACTCCCACAACCCCAGGGAAGGAGAGTGCAGGGAGGGTAAGCAGACACAGGTCACCACCAGTCTGGGAAGATTGAGAATAGAGGAAAATACTAAGCTTCCAGTATGAACATTCAAGGAAAAGAAGTTACCATTAGGTTTAAACAGAATTCTGAATAATATCTGGTACAGGAAGAAGTGAAACTACATCTTAAAAGTTATGTGCGAGAGGCAGCCGGTCACTGTTCTCTCACACATCCATGTGTCTCTCCCTCTCCTTCTCCCTACCTTCCGCTCTCTCTAAAATACATAAATAAAATCTTTTTTAAAATTACTTTCTAAAACAAGGTTTTGAGATACACTACGTTGAACTCTAAAATTCTATACTCCTAACTAACATTCACATATGAAAAAATAGACATTTTCAGGTATGTGATACTCAAAGTTTATCACTCTCAGATGCTATCTGAAAGGATAACTACAAAAGGTACTAAAATAAAAAATAAAAATAAACAGAAGAGGAAACCTAAACACAAAAGTAGTGGTGAGGAAAGAAAGCAGTCAAATGTATGGTTAAGTACAAATAAGTCAAAATTGTAGATGTTAAAAGCTACAGTAATAATTTGGAATTTAAATCCCACATGCCATCAATGAGAAGAAGAGAAGAGAAGAGAACAAAATTGCTCTCAGACTCCCCGGTCTTGCTCAGGGAGGAGCACAACTACCGCACAGTGAGCCATGGAAGTGCAGTATGAGTTTCGCTGTTTGTAAAACGTGAAGATGCTGTACTAGGAGTGTCGAAAGGGGAAGTGCGCTTTTCAATCATTATCAGTTCAAGTGTGAATGCTGTCAGTGTGTTACCTGGCCAACTGAGTATTTTTTTTTAAATTAAATTAGTTGCCAACACTTAAAAAATGGGACTACTTACATAAAATCCAGATGGTTTAAAGGCAAATCCAAAATGTGGGAAAGAAAAACAAATAAGGGATGAAAAAGGACATTAAAAATAGTAAGAGATTTATAAAAATTATTTAACACTCAGAAGCTTAACACAATAAATTTTAAAATTTAGGCAAACATTCTCTTTAGGAAACATATAGAATGGGGCAGAAGTGGGCTTACAGTTGTGAGGACACAAACACAGAGTTTATTCTTATATTATTATTTCTCACTTATTGCATTATTTTCTATACAAACAACTGTAAATTTACTTTTGCCCCACCTTGTATCAAAATTGTCACAAATAAGTCAGAAAATTAGAGTTCAAAAACAACAGAAGAGATGGAAAATATCTATCCCCCCCAAAGTTAGCTATTAAAATAGTTTAATGAGTAAATTTCTATACCCCTTCATGGAGATGACAATTCCCAGTTTATAGAAATTATTCTGCAGTATGGAAAATAAAAAGTTATATTTTTCATTTATAATGCTAAAATAACTCCTATCCCAAAGCTAGACAGAGCAATATGAAAACAAAAGTCAATCTTACTTCCCAACATGTAGTAAAAATTCTAAACAAAAATAATAGCAAATCGATTCCATCATGAACAAGTAGGTCCTTCATTCCAGGAATGCATATCTTTTTCAAAAATATACTAAATATACTAAAAAGAGTATATCAATGCAATTCACTACAGTACAGACAAAAGGAGGGGATGAAACCCACAGGAGAACCTCAGGAAATGAAATCCCCAAACTGATGTCTGATTAAAATAAAAACAAAATTCATAGCAAAGTTGCAAATCCTTGGCTCAATATGGAAACTACAACAAAACAAGAGTAATAATCATCATACTTATGGTGAAAACTAAAGCCAGGAATAAGAAAAGGACATTTCTATCTCTTCTGTATTCAACAGTGTGCTGGACTTTTTCATCAAGTTAGCTTATAAACCAAGACAAAAAAAAAAGGACTGATATATCACTTAAGACTGCATTTTTCTGGACAACTCTCTAAGAAGCAGACATAGCACTTTGTAGCTTCTGGCAAAGACAGTCCCTGAGGTGGATACTGATGACCGAGTTGATGATCAGCTGGTCCCCCCAGTCACACCTGAGAGCGTCGGAGTGAGGAAAGGTGGTGTACGTAATCTAATGACTGAACACGATGGCACTAGCAAATGAATTTTCTCATTGCCAAGTATTTCATAAACACTGTATAGAGATAAGAATTATACAGACAAATGATTGAAAACCTTTTAAAAACCATGGCTTCTTTAATTGCTTTCTATAGACTCTGTAAAAATACCTGTGGCGCCTTTTTACTAAGGCCACCTTCTCCATTAGAGGAATTTATTTTAATTCCTTCAACCTAGCACTCAGACATTTTGCAATTTTGTTGAAACACTTGAATAACTTTATTTACAACACTCTCAAGTAATTAATTATCTTAATTACAAAAACTCAAATATGTAATATTACCTAATGTCTAATTTGCAGTCACTGGTGTAGCACATAATAGGAATATGTTAAGTAAAGTAGAAGTTTTAGATGAGTTTGTAAAAGTTGTCTCTCAAAATTATGGTCCCAGAGCCTCATATATTGTTCAAATCTAAATTCAAGTCTGGTTCCTGCCACTGAACAGCTGGATGTCCTCTGGAAATTCATTTAACCTCTTTGCACTTTAGTTTTCTCACCTACAAACCGGGGAGATAAAACTCTACCTCCTGGGGTATGACTGTGGGAATCACAATATTTTTGTGGAAATCACAATATATTAACTGATTATCTAATATATATTATATATGTTATGTTGGTTCCCTTCCTTACAGCAGAACATAGATGAAAAACCAAAGAAAGAAAAAAGAAAGGAAAGGAAAGAGGATGGAAGGAGAAAGCAACAGTGGGCCATACAATATTTGTAAAAGTCTCAATGAAGGATTTGATTAGTGAACTCTTAGGCAGAAGTAAGCCAAAGCAATCCAGAAATCTCAAGCTGGAACAGAAATTCTCACCCCACCCCTCTGGATACCTGGCCTTTATGGCGAGTTCTCCGCCCTTTAAGCTTTTCAGTTTAGTCAGTAATGACGCTGACAACAGCACGCACAGCAAGGGCCGCCTGTGGGCCGGTGGACTGCGCCTCGTGCCGCAGGGCAAGAAGTACACAAGTCCTCCCAGGAGTTTGTGGACTGGGAGGGGCTCACAGGAGTCTTCCCGGCACACTTCGAAAGACTGGTGAAGAAGACAGGGTAAGAGGTGATGTTCCATTAAATGAACAGGAAGGAACCGCCAATGATAGACGGATGATGATATCTATTTTGTTTGTGGCACATTTAGAGACCCAGCATCCTGGTAAGAAAACTTGGAAACTAAGTAAGAGAGGGAAAAATGAAGGATAAGCCCAATAAAGATCTAAGATGTAATCTCGTCAAAAATTAGGATGATTCTGCTTAAAATGAACTTACTTGTATAGTAAAAATAAAAATTGATATACAAAAAAATAGAGACTGAGCAAGAAACACTATCACTGAAATACTATGGTCGTTACATTAATTGATGAGAGATACTCCCACTGACTGCTTGCTGTGATCTCACATCCATCTACCTTCCAGCTCCTTGCTCCCATCTCTTCCCACCAGCCAGTCCAGCCACAGCTGTTCGCACTACTGAAGCAGTGTGGTAGAGGGGCAAATAAACCCTGGTACGAATGCAGGGGACTGGTCCATTCTGCTTCAACAGCTCCACGCTCGCTAACCCGCTTTGAAGGACACCATGTGCCAGTCCCTCTCCACACGATTTATCATCGTCATCATGCCTTTGCATCCTCTCATGTGAGAGGCACTATTATAATCTTTATCTTAGCGGTAAAGAAAGTGAAACACAGAGAGGTTCATTAATATGCCTAAGATCCTACAGTTTAAAGTGTGCTGCTCATGTCTTATCCAAATTCTTCCCTGGGATAGAAAATGACGTGCATGGGAAGCCACTGCAAGACTGGGGAAGGGAAAGACAGGCTTCCAGATCTGGCCTGGTGGACTGTGGAAGCACAGGAGAGAGCACACAGGATTGAAGGTCAGATGCATAGGTCCTTCACTCTCCCATTCTGGGGAAGGGCAGGGCATTAGGCAAATGTCCAGGTAGGGATGGGGAGCTCTAAAACGCTCGAAAGTCCAGATGGTGGTACACTGCCACGCATGTTGTCTGAGGAAGTGGCTCACGTGCCCACGCCCAGCACTGGATGACATACAGCAGAGGCGCAAGCGTAAGAAAGTCATTCAATGGGTGAGCTGAGTTTGAGCTCCCAGCCCTCCACACAGGGAATCCAGAGGTTTCCATGTGCTCTGGGCAGACGATAAAGAAGCACTAATGGGACTAGAGATGGAACAAAATAAGGACCATGTACATGGGTGTGGGGAGCAAAGGCAAATAGCTGGGACCAGAGATATCAGCTCTAAGTGCTTCCATGGTACCCACATTACAAGTCGTGGCCAGCCACACCTCAGCAGCCATCAGTGTCAAAAGCAAACCAAACCAGCCACTGCACGGCAAGGGCTCAGGATGGTCCAGAGGACGTGGACCGGCTGGGTGACCCCCATTGGTCCCACTAAGATCAGGTAATCCCCACCCCCACATGACCAGATGGCACTTTGGAGAGGAAGAGGGGGAGAAGAATATAAAAGATTGAAATTAAATATTCACTGAGAGAAGAATAAGTTATCCAAAAATAGGTTACTTAACCCTGAAGATAATGTGATACAACAAAATTACCAAGTTCAAGGTTTGCCTTCTCAGTCCTCCCCAAACTCTTCACGAACCCCACTACCAAATGCAGATCAGCTCACCTATAGGACTTGTGTAGGTGCCTCCATTTTCTTGGCAAATATCCATGCAGGGTGAACGTTTACAGTTTCAATATATACAAACAAAAAATAGTTTTCAACTTAGCATTATTGATAAGTATTAAAATACTTTTAAAATAAATTTCCCATTCCTTATATTTATTTTATGCCTTCTAGTCATATACCTCTACATTATCATATAAATGTTCCCTGCTTTTAGACATTTTTCTTTGCTGCTTTTCATTATTTTTCATTTACATCCTTTCTTAAACTGATGTAACTCAAGTTGTATGTATTTAGCTTCTATAATCTTTCCTTTTACATGAATACTCATGTTTTCCTAATTCCTTTTGTTCCCTGCTCTACGTCATTTCTTTATTTTTCATACCTTTCACTTTTAGAAGTAGCTAAAAAGAAATGCTTTGTTCATTATTTCTCATTAAAACAGAAGTAGAAATTATCCTTGACATGTCACACATCACTCATCAGCCTTCTCAGCTATTAAATCAAGTTGTAATTGTATAGAATTTCCACTGTCGAATCTCTTCAGAGTTAGACTTGAGTTTGGCTCCCCAGAACCTGCTGCACGGAGCCTCAGAAGACCTTCTCTTTTCCCCACTGATTTCCTGCAAATGTTAAGATTTCTCTGTACAAACTAACAGTTTATACAGTAAAATGAGTGGGGCATATATGGGAAATCTATATAGTCCTCTCGATCTTACTTTGAACCTAAAGCTCATCTAAAAAATAAAATCTTAAAAAAAAAAAAAAGCCCTCCATGGGATCATTTGTGGGCCGGAAACTCAAGGGACATGGTGGAGCGAAAACTCCAGCCTCCTGCTCTTCCCACTGAGCTCTGCCTCACCTTTGTTTTTCCTCCAAAAGGATGAATACTTATATGTGTTATTCCAAAATGAATCCACTAAACCTCTTTCCTATCTTACATCACGAACACACCTCCATCCTTATTTGAAAAGTCATTAAGATCCTCTCGAAGCGGCTTTCAAGGGATTAGCCATTAAAATATCTTAGGCAAAGCCCTGATTGGTGTGGCTCAGTGGGTTGGGCATCATCCTGCAAAGCGAAAGGTTGCCAGGTCAATTCAGTCAGGACACAGGCCTGGATTGTGGGTTGGGTCCCCAGATAGGGTGCTTACAAGAGGCAACCAATCAGTATTTCTCTCCACCTCCCTCCCTTCCTCTCTTTCTATAAATAAATAAATAAAATCTTAAAAAAATATATCTTAGCAGAAAACAGAAAATCAGTACCATATATTCGTGGGAAGTAAAACATATAAAAGTATTGCTGATCTAAATGTAGCTAATACTTTTACGAGTCTGGAAGTTATTTTTCCTGCAATAAAAGTAAAAATAATGAGGGGGAGAGGGCCTACTTCTCGCCTCCTCCACCAGGCACCTCCTCACAGTGACATACACTGGGCCTAATTACACTCACCTGCCGGTCGAGTGTGGCATTCCCACTAGGCTTGTCTTGGGAACTACTGACAATCTCAAGTATAGAGAAGGGAACACTGAGGGAAAGCTATTCCTACTAATCCGTACCATCTGCTACACGAACAAATAAATAATACAGAGGTCTGTAACTTTCCAAATTGACTAAAACATATATACAACATATTCATCAATAGTATTCTCAGTGACACTTCCTAAATCAAAAGCAGTATATGAATCACTGGTGGTGATGGTGGCAGAATTGGTATGCGGAGGCAGTTGGGTTCGTGATGCGGGATATTCTAATTCTATCATCCCCTGTGTCCTTCGAAACAAGATTCTCAGTGTAGAAGAAAGCAACACAGATATAATACACAATAGATAAAATAAGAACCATGCAGTCCTGAATTTGAATTATAAGCATTAGTATTGATTTATATGTATATATAACAAAAAGCCTGGAAAGAATGGCAAACCCTATCACAACAAGCTCCACTAGGCCCAAAATTATGGTCTTAAAATACCATTTCCCATGACAAGAAACCCGGACTTCTTGCAGACATTGCTGATCCTGGGTCTATGGCAGGAGATGTATAAGAAGAGACTAACACATTTTAACAAACTAGATAACAAGAAAGCTATCAGAGACTAGCAGGACCAGGTGAAAAGAACTGAGGAGCCAACTTGAAGAGAATCCTACTGGCCAGTGATGTGGGGGTGAAGGTTAACAGCTGGGAGGGCATGCAGAATTAGAAGAGAAGAGGACCCAGCCTCTGGGGAATATCAATATTCAAGAGCCACGGAGAGAATATCCCAGGAGTAAAAAGAAGACTACTAAGAGACACGGAGAAAAGAAAACAGAGAGGATATTATCTCATGGAAACCAATAGAAAACAATGTTTCAAGGACAGAGTGAACATCAGCATCGAATATTCTATGCATTCAAACAAGGTGCGGACTCACACACATGCAGGGGACTTAGCACTTAGGTGCCATTGGCTGGAGCTATGGCACGTGGCTCAACCAAAATGTAAGGTTGAGATATGTGAGCAAATGTCACAGGGCTGGACGTGTGATTTGTATGGCCAGACATCTCTGAAATAAGCAGGATTCAATCTGGGGCGTGTGTGTGTCTCAGTGGGGGTGGGTAGGTATGAGAGACTTACAGAGAAAATTAGGTGAACTATGATAATCTGTAGAAAAATCTAATAAATAGCAAGATAATACATAAAAATAAAGAACACTGGTGTTCAAACTCTAGTCTGGATGTTTCAAGTAGGCCAGAAATGTGGAATACTTTGAGGACTCTAGAGATCTTAAACATATTTTCAAATATCTGAGAATAGTAAAATAGACCCAAAAATGTATTCCAAAAAATCTAACACAGTTCATGTTATCCAAAAAATGTAGTTCATGAGTGGGAAGGTGAAAAGGCCTGGCTTTGAAGAACAGAGTAACTCCGATTCAGGATAAATTCAGTAAGACCGAAGTTCCTTATGGGCGCATGATTAGGTCTCTCTCTCCCGCTCTGTGTCTGTGTTGAACACACTCCTTTCGGAAAACACCATCCTTCTATCAAACCCCTATTCTGTCACCTCTGGATCATCGTATCACAAAAGATGGCTAACTGATTGGTCTTCCTGCCTCCGCTTGTCTTCACTCCAATCCATTCTGCTAAAAGATGTCGAATGCACTCTTGCAAAGCACTGCTGTGCTACTGTCATTCCTCCTAACAAGTCTCCAAAGACTCCCACCACCAACCAAAGACATTTCAGAGCTTCCAGGAGAGAGGTCCCTTCCGAAGCTTCACGCTGGTGCTGCTGCTCAACTGAAAACTCCTATTCTTCCGCTGCTGTTTCCTCTATTAGTGCCATTTCCTCCATTTGCTGAAATCTTAATGATTATTAAAACCCAACAGGAAGCTAATCTATTAATAAAACATTTCCTGTTCATCTCCTCTGTGTGATCACTCCCTTTCCTAGATTCTTCTATTATTTGTTCTGCTTTTTTGTGGAATTTACAAGATAACAGCTTTATTTCATGATTTTTTGGAATAGGGAGTTTATCTCTCCCTAAATTTCATATCCTTTGAAGACAGGATAACAATCTTACCTTCATATGTATACCTCACAATAAGCAGTAAAAAGCCTTGAGTCTGATACCTGCTGGATAAAGCCTATAAAGGTGAATAAACAATATATATATAATAAGAGAAGTTAAATTTTTCATTTCCTAGTCGGTAGGCATAGAGTAAACCTAGAGATCCACAAGTATCTGACTATCCATGAATATTATCAATTCATCTGAATTCCCAAAACAAAAGTTAAATGTACACCCTAAAAGACAGTTTGGTAACCAGATACTCAGATGAAAATACCATCTAGCCAGTATGCATGAGGCATGGAAACACGCAATATTCATTTTTGATGCCCAAGGGAGTATTGCATTGGACCTGGAAGACAGTAGGGCATTAATAAATGATATTTACTTAGTAAATGTGTTAATTCATTCGCTCAAATATTTACTAAGCAGATCAACATTCCAGGGGCTTTTTGGCTGCTTAGGTTATAGCAGTTTAAATGACAGGCAAGGTTCTTGCTTTCGTGGGACTTATATTCTCATAGCAGTGAACAAGTAAAACAAAACAAACAAGAAAGTTTCAAGTAATTTCAAGTATTAAAATGTGGTAAGAGGTTGGGTGAATGAAATAGGCAGAATCTAGAGTCTGCTGGGTTTTGAGGACCACAATTCGGAGTTGGGAATTTATTTTGAGTGCACTGGGAAGCAATGGGAGAATTTTACAGGTATTAAGCAGAACCATTTGGTCCAGTTCATATTTTTTTAAAGCTTACTCTGTATTAAAAAAAGACTGCAGAGAGACAGTAAAAACTGGAGTGTTGATAAAGATACTACTGCAGTAGTCCAGCTGAGATGTGGGCAGCTGACTTGGGTTAGGGTGGAGACAGACCTGGGGATGGCAATGGTCAGGGGTGTGGAGAAGCAGACTGGTGTGGAAGCCATGCAGGAGGAAAGAAACAGAGTAATGAGCAAATGCAGGGAGAAAATAATGCTATTTCCTAAGGAGTACAAGTTATTGATTGTCCCCAAAGAGCTTTACTGAGCACTCATGCAGTACCCTAATCCAACTCTTATCTTTCCTATTCTTCCCCATTTCATGCAACTTTATCTAAAAGGTGAGGTCACAATCCGAATTATATGAAAGTAACATAATTAAAAATCAGGATTGCCTTGGGATCACTGGCTGTATTGAGGAAATCTATTTCATGTAATAGGCATGGGGAAACTAAGTCAAACACCATTTCCATCAAGTAAAAAAAGAAAAATTACCTGATATAGTCAGGATTCACCTTTGAAAGTGCACACTTTAGAAAGATGATGACATTGAACTATGATGCCTTTTTGTTGCCTTACTCACTGCTACTCTCTCTTTAACTTACCTGACTTCTGGCTTAGTATGATTCACTTACATTAGAAACTGCCTAGCGAGGGCACTCAATTATTGTTTTCAGTGCTGCAGAAAGGCTTACCCTATTGGGTACTTCTACAGTAAAGTGAAAGCAATAATACAAACCCATCAAACCACAAGTATTTGCCTGGGTGATAAATGCATTCACCTTTAATAAACAGTGAGTCAGAAGGAAGAAAATACTGGTAATTGCAAAGCATTTATTTTGAAGCGTCTTTCATTTCTCCTCAAAAGGACATGACCTAAGAGGGAAATTATTCACAATTATATGATGTTATTAGAATAAAGTGTGTATAAATTTCATTAATAATGGCACCTGCCCTATTGCATGACCCATTTTATTGTTATTGATGAAATATGAAAAGCCACATGAAAGCAAGTTAAATGGGTTGTTATTAACCTTTTAGTTTATGTTTAGTCACCTAACCAAGATAGACTTAATATTGCATGACTAAACTTTAAACAGGTTTCTTCCTGACTGTACACCCTTGACCTCCCTTTTCTTAGAGCATTTACTTTACAAAACTTGAAATTAAAAATTTTTTTCTCTGCCCCTTTGATATATAAACCTTATATAACCCAGGAATGTCTTTCTACAGGATATGGAGCTATTTCTTTGAAATGCAACCATCAAGAAAGACAGCATCCCTATCTCCCAGTCTCCCTGCGAGGGCAGGAGCCTAAGTTCTCTAAGGGCTGCTTACCAAACACGGATGGCTTAATCACACTGACGGACTTCCCCACTCACCCATCCCAGCATTTAAAGACTCTCCTGCCTTTTGTTTCAGCAGACCCGAGTTCAACTTCTCTCTCTGATTATAATAGAGAGAGAGAGAGAAGATATTATTGAAATTGCCTTGAATATAGTCTTCCTTGCCTGTTTTACTGGCTTGGTGCAGTTTTTCTTTTACACATCAAAGTGGCAGACAGAATACTTAAGTTGGGTCTCCACAGGATATGAAGACATACTGGTGGCATAAGAGTCCTGGGAATCGTGGAAGGTGTTAACGAATGAACACGAGGATGAGTCTGCAGATCTAAGACTCCTGAACTATTAAACTATCATGGATAGGGGCTTCTCTTTCATGCCCCAGGCTGTGCACCTGGAAAAAAGGAGAAGATACACTGTGAAGGGAAGAAATACTTCTAAGAAAAGCACAGTGCCAATCACTTAAATTGGGACATATTTCAGTCCCAAGTAGCTTAAGCTGGTTTGCAAGAAGGAGCATCTATAAGGAAGAGAAGTGAGGGATGGAACCTTACTGCTGAAGGGAGAAGAGGCAAGTCCTGCTTGTGATCAGTGCACACATCGGCAGAGAACGCAATGCAAGTGGAGGTGGAGGGCAACCCTTCAACTTTTACATGGTAAATGTGAGTACCAAATAGAAAGAGTGACTATCTCACAATACTGGAAGCACAAAAAAGACCTCCTTCTGGTGACATGAAAGGCAACTGTCAGAGGCAGAGTCTGAAATCCCAAGGATGATGAGGTGAAGTAAATGAAGACAACCGCTGCTGTGAGTGTTTGTGAAAAAGAGTTGTAGGCTGGAAGAATCAGGAAAGACTTGACCATGTATGACAACCAAACTCTATCACAGGGAGTGAACAGGAGTTGCCGGGTGGGCACGGTCTGAGGAAGAGCATTCTGGGAAGAGGAACAATAGATTTTAGGATGAGGTGTCAAAAATTAATTTAAGTATTGGAATGGCAGCCAATTTATATACCTAGAACTTGTAAGGAGGGATCAGACTGTAAAATATCTTAAGAACCATGACTGAAATAATTAGGCTTTAATTATATTTCTGAAATATATTTCTGACTTTGAGGAGGGTGACTGTTAAGGGGGAGAAATAGGGGTCAGGAAACATGTTATGGAACCACTGAAGTAAGCCACTGAGGAAGGGCAAGGGCTTGAACAAAGTAGCGGCAGTAGAGGTGTAAAGAAGTGTCTGGATTTAAAGTATAAGGGTTGGATCTTTAGGGTTAGAATATGAGGTTGTGAACTAGGAAATAGGGAGTGAACCGAACTAAAGAAGAGATTAAAACTACACACTTGAAAGTTTGACAATATAAGAGCAGGTATACAGGAGAGAAAGAAGGTTTCCTGAAGAAGATAAAATACCCAGTTTGGAAAATCAGGTCTACAATTCAGAAGAAAATGATGTGCTATAGATACACACATGAGACAAGAATACCGTTATAACTAAAAATGTTGGCACTAGCAAGAGCCATAGAGAAAGACAAGGAGTCTCAGACTGGAGCCATGGGGGAAGCCCATACTTCAGGAGCAGACCAGTAAATAAAAACCAGTGAAGAAAGCAGAGAAGGGCCAGTGAGGTATCAAGGAGATTTTACCAGAAATTGAGGTCTAAGTGGAACCAAAGGAAAATGTTTCCAAAATTTTGTATGATTGAAGCTAGTGTAAGGACTAAACAAGTCCTTACAAGTCAGAAACAAGTCAACTAGTGTAAGGAAGGGCTAAAACTTTCTGTTGAAACTGGCAAATAAAAAGAGACATTAGTGCCCTAGCTGGTGTAGCTCAGTGGATTGAGCGTGCGCTAGGAACCCAAGGGTCCCGGTTCTATTCCCAGTCAGGGCACATGCCTGGGTTGCAGGCCAGGTCCCCAGTGAGGGCCATGTGAGAGGCAACCATACATTGCTGTTTCTCTCTCTAAAAATGAATAAATCTTTAAAAAAAAAGAGAGAGAGAGAGAGACATTAGTGTTTAAATTTTAGTGACCTGGTAGGACAGAATCAAGACTGACCTGGATAGAAAAGAGAATGGGAGACAAAGATGAGGAGAGCGTAAGTGGACTGACTTCTTCTTCGAGAATGTCAGCCACAAAGGGAAAAAGAGATATACTTACTTTGTCTCTTAGAAGTCTTTTCAGCTATTATTTATGATGACATAAAAAGAATTTATAATCAGTGTACAAGTAAGTGTATATAATTGATATGTTCTTGCAAATGATATATAAATTATTTTCCACTTAATTCATCTAAAGGTTTCAGGACCATTTATGTCACTTTTGATTGATCTTCAACTTCCATTGCTTCCTAACACATTAGTTTTATATTTTTCTACTCCCAGAGCCTGTCAAGTTGTTAATGACCTATAAAAATCCACTTTCACACCCTAAAGAATATCACTCTTAAATAAATGCCACAGGAAATCCTTTGTTAATATGAATTCCTTTTGAAATTATTTTAATTAGTTTTGTACAGTGGACATTTTGTAAATCACATTTTCTTAATGTAAACCAGAACAATTAGGACATCACACATATGGCTATGGTATTTTAAAAAATATTAGAACATCTTCTCATTACTTAGAGCAATCGATGCATGTGGGTCAGTGTTACTACCTGGTGAATAGAATCCAGAGCAGTGCACACTTACCCATATCCCACTTTTCAGAGATGGCAGATCCCTGTCATGTACAATAGATTATGAAAACTTGCCCTTATCTCCTTCAGTATTCTTCCCATGGATATCATGAGCTCAAGAGGAAAGTCCTTTAGGGTACTTAGGCTAAAATAGTTTTTCATTCTCCTTTAACTTAACCGTATCTGGGAAGTACTGTATCTGTCCTTCCATTCTAAATGATAGTTTTCTGGATAGAGTATTCTTGGATATAGGCCCTTGACTTTCATGAATTTGAATACTTCTTTCCAGCGCCTTCTTGCCTGCAAGGTTTCTTTTGAGAAATCAGCTGATAGACTAATGGGAACTCCTTTGTAGGTAACTCTCTCCTTTTCTCTTGTTGCTTCTAAGATTCTCTCCTTATCTTCATCTTGGGTAATGTAATTATGTTGTGCCTTGGTGTGTGCTTCCTTGGGTCCAACTTCTTTGGGACTCTGAGCTTCCTGGACTTCCTGGAAGTCTATTTCCTTCTCCAGACTGGGGAAGTTCTCCTTCATTATTTTTTCAAATAAGTTTCCAATTTCTTACTCTTCATTCTTTATACTTCAAATGAATTATACTAAAAGAATCCATTATTTTTGTATCATTGCTGTAACTTTTCCCTCCACCACATTCAGTTATAAAAGAACAATTCAGCTCCCATTTATTTAAGAACAACTAAGTGTCAGTAGTTAAATACTCCACTCTCTTGCAAATGCTGAGATATGGCAGTGAGAAACAGAGATTAATGTAAAATGTGTTACCCTCCAGGAAGTATATACTCTGCATACCTAAGGGGGGCAAGGAAGACACACTGTTTTTGCCCCTTTCTGTGGGTTCTTGTGCTATGATTGATTTTTTCTTTTTACTTCATTGCGGGAAGGAAGAGAAGATTGGAAAAGGTACAAAATGACTTGCCACTTAACAAATTAGGAAAAGTACTAAAGTATAAATTCCTTCTTTCTCCTTCCCTAGATTTGGAGCTGACAGTGTTACATAAGTTTCGTACCATATGTTGAGGTTTACTTCTTGATGGGTTTCCCAGGTTCCCTTTGCTATGGCTTGAAATGATTGCTTTTCTTGGATGGTTTGAAGGCCTGAATATGGACTTTTGGATTGTTTTAAAGCATTAAACAGAAAGTAAAAAGCTCCACACCACACCAACAAAATTTTACAACAAAAAGCCTAAGACTGGCACATTATTCTGGCATTTGTGTGTAAACATTTTATAAAGTATTGTCCAGCTCTGAGAGCCAACTACTGCACTTATTCCCAACATCAGCAAAGAAACCTTGTCTTCCTTAGGGCTCCTTATAACTACTGGCTCATTTGAAAAAAAAATATTAAAAAAAATTCTAGGTCCATAGGAAGTCAGAAAAATATTGTAGAGAGCTCCTGCTTTCCTTCAACCAGTTTCCCCAGCAGTTATATTTTTACCTAATTATACAACAAAATCAAGTCCAGGACACTGACATCCGCACACTGTGTGTTGTATGGCTCTTTGTCATTTCATCACAAGTGTCGATTCATCTCCTCACCACAATCAAGATGAAAAGTTATTCTGTCACCGTGAAGACCTCACTTCCGTTCCCCTTTGCAGTCACAACCAGCCCAGCCCCTCCCGACTCCATCCCAAACCGCTGGCAACCACTGATCTCTTCTCTTCCTCTGTGATTTTGTCCTTTCAAAACGTTATATAAATGGAATCAAACAGTATATAACCTCTTGAAATTGGCTTTTTTTCACTTAGCATAGGGCCCTTGCGGTCCTTCCAAACAGTTTTATGCACCAATAATTTGTTATTTTTATTGCTGCATAGTAGCCAGTGTATAGAAGTTAAGACTAATTCTCATAAGACATGTAAATAGATTTTGTGAGCAGTTAGTCAATATAAAAATATATACAGCTATACATGGGAGTGTGTTTGTGTGTGTTCTAAAGATGAGACATATATCTTGGAAAAATGTTTTTAATCTTTATACCATTAGCTTTAAACTCATTTATTTCCTACAGTAAAGCTGACTCCAACCTATGACCCACATATTCAAAAATATATTGGGTGAGGTTGGTATTTTAAGCAGTTTAAAACAGTGTTGTGGTAACTAGGAAATTAGAATTTAATTACAACACCATCCGAGACTCCAAATTATCATTAGACAGCGATACAATGAATTCATAAAAGCTTCTGAGACGACACAGATGAAGACTGGAGACTCTACATGTACGGTCTGGGCTCTGGGGATGCAAACACACACCTCAGCTCCTGCTTCCATTATCAAGACAGGCTGAGCTAAGGTTCTGCAGAACTCGTCACTCTGAAAGTTGGCAATAAAGATCACAGGGAACTTGAAACAATGGCTTTTCAAAGGCATTTACTCAAATCCTGACCTTGCAGAAGTTGTCAGCAAAGATCAACAGTTTGGTCAACTCTATCAAGGGATATACAGAAAATTAGCCAATCAGCCTACTATACACAAAAATAAACTTGTCGGGCATGAGTTCAAGAAAACCCACCCAGATAATAATACAGACTGTTGCACACATTTTATGTTTGTATGGAGAGACGTGATTGCTTGGTACTTGGAAAGAAGTCTTCCATGTATAGCTCCCCTAAGGGAGCAGATCCAAGGGGGATGACCACCCCGTGGGGGGCAGACCAAGTTGTTGGTGAGACGCAGCAGCACAGGTAACATTCGACTCTGATATTGGACTTTCAATGAAGCCAATCAAAAATGTACTTCAATCAAATCAGGGAATTCCAGTAATCAGTCCCATTTTTAGAGATACGTAAAACCACTCTTTTTTTTAAAGTTCTAAGTAAAAGTTGGGCAAAGTTTGCTTCAAGAACACTGGGATTTTATTGGATTTTGTTGCAGTCACTGAGCTCACTGGGATGCTCTTGCCATGAAGTGATTCATGTTTCCCCCCAGCACGTGATGCGGTCCATCAAGGTCAACACAAGTAATTGCGTGGGGTATAAAAACAGCCCCCAAGAACCACAACCACCCTCAGAGAAAACCAAGGGAATCAGCCAGAGGAGCCAATATTGGATGCAGTGCCACAGGATAGCAAAGGCAAACCCCTTGCCCTGTAGATGCTGGCGATCCTAGCTGAAAAACTGATGCACTCAAGAATAGATGGGATGAGAAGATGTATTTATATGAATGCATTTCTGTGAATCTTGAGAGAAACTGACCTCTTGGCTCTTCAGTTTCTTTCTCAATATGTCAATCTCTTCACATCTTACTTGAAGATAATCTTTGCCCCACTTCAAATTTTGGTATTAATGTCAGTTCATGCCATTGGAGAGTGGGAAGGAGTTAAAGTTAATATGTCTGTCTCCTGTGTTTTATCAAGGGTGTCAACCCTGCTCACAATCTAGGAAAGGATTCTGAGCAGACACCTGGGATCATCTGATGACCTGCACTGCGATGGTGGCATTGCAGCAACCCCGCCCACAGTGACCTGCCTTTGGGTCTTACATGCCCCCTACCCCACCCACATTTCCTCTCAGCATCTCTCTTTGTATCAAACTCACAGAATGAGCTAATATGAAGCAGCAACAAAGCCAGTTGCACCCCAGGAGGCAGTACTAAGGCCCTTGCCTTCAACGGCCAACACAGACCTTGACTACATCTGAGAACAAAACCTGAGTCGCTGCCACCTCCAGGTGCAGCCCTGATCGACAGGAAGATCACTTACTCACTTCTCATGAGCCAGGTTCAATGTTCAGATTTTAAACAAGGATAGTTTGATCAGATTTCTATGTCTGAGTATCCTAAGGTTGCTGGAATGCTTTCTAAGTGAAAAGAAAAAGATTTATATATAACATAACAAGCAATTTTTATTTAAATAGCTGAAATTTACATGGAAATTATTTAAATAATGAATCAATCTGTCATTATGCAGCTAAATGGAGCTGATAATGACAAAAGTCTTGTCTGAGATGAAGAAATATCAGTGTGCATATATAAATATCAAATTAGAAAATTAAAACGGAAATTTCTGGCAGACTTATTTTTGAAAAATTAAAAGAAATACACATCTAAAATTTACTCATAGCTTCTCAGCAGCTAAATCTTTTTAATCTACTATAAAATGGAATAAATAAAACAACGGTCATAGATTTCAGTTAAGCATTTTAGCAAAAATGCCACGTTTATTTCCGTTTCTTTTTTTTTTTTTATACTGTGCTTCACTCTTGTCAACATTAAAGCTGTTGGCTATTTTGGCATGGCACTGCAGTTTCCGTTTCTGCTTCTTTTTACTGAAGAGTAACAGAACTTAAACCAGCATCAGACTTTACCAGGTGACAGGACTGAGGAAACCAAATGCTGACCATCTGTTGAGGCAGAACAGCCCGACCCTGTCCAAAACCGAAATGTCTCCTCCCAGGACCCAGGGGCAAGTGGGCGGTCTGCACCTGCTGTTGGTTTGAGAGGTCTGCTTAGAAGAGTGGCATCGGCACATGGCTCGGAGGCTACACCACATGCAGCTGCCAGAACCCAAAGGTGCTTTTGGAGAACGATGAAAGGCAGGAATGGGAAAGCAGGGGAGCACCAGGCAGAAAGGAGCATCCATTCCACGCGAGGGACTAAGACCTCACGGATGTCGATGTGAATGTGTGTGCGCGCATGTGCCTGTCTTACTCTGAACTAGTCATTTATTCAGCAGAGGCCAAATGACCTGAAAGAAATAAGTCTCTTTAGGGAAGAAATCAGGCTTGACAAAAAAATAAGCTAACACAAAAGCAAATGCAGTTTACAGTCTGAGCCCTCCATCTCTCTCTGTGGTATCTGTGCAGCGCCGTTGCCAGAGCAGGTAGCACCACTTGCTACTGCTAAGAAATTGTCAGATGGCAATCCTACATCAATAGCTATCGTTACCTTAGGGACAAATTACTTACCCAGTCCTTATTTTGAAAATCAGTAGACTCAGAGATTAAAAAAAAATTTTGCCAGCAAATAAAAATATGTAGGGAGCCACAGAAAATTTTAGTCAAAGTTCTTCTAATAAGTTCTTTGGTTGACATCATATGACAATTAATTTACTATTGCAACATTATTATTACTGCATTAGTTACTAATAAAGGCTAAGAGAAGCATTACAAATTTTTAAAATTAAGTGTTACATATACATCCTAACTGACACCTACAAGTAAGGCTTATAGGATTTTGTTATACTAACTCCATCAGTAAGTACCAGTTCCCCCAAAGTGCTTTTCAATGTAAAGTTGGTTAAACAGAGAGCTACAGGGAAAATACATAAGAAAATGCTGGTCTTGAATATGTCATGAAGGCCCAAACAAAAAAGCAGTCTTATCTGCATTCTCCCACACTTCTCTACACCAAACAAAACTACATAAGAAGGCATTCACTCTTTCCTGGCTTCCATACTGTTTATATGTCATACTATTTTCAGCACGAGCCCTATATCTCTATGTGCAGATTACACTTCAGCAGCCAACGACCAGAGTCTCCACATAAATCAACTGAAGAAGCTGAGACAAATGACTTTGACAAGGTTTAAAATACATCTCCAAATAGATCCATTCTTGGAAAGTGTATGACAACAGACTTGGAGAGTAATTCCCAGAGTTGCCATAAATACGATGGTGCTTTGGCATTCCATAATTATAAGTAGGACTTGGCATCCCATAACTCTGCCCCAGCCCAGATGTCTTCTGTTATGCTAACATGACTCAAGAAGTAACACAAGCATAAAGAAAAAGAAAATGTACAAAGATGCATGAATTTGGACTCATAATGATTCATTGTCCTCTCCCTCCAAAACTGGGTTCATTAGTGGCAAGGAGACATCAACAACGAAGAGCTGATGAGGAGCAAGTCAGTGATGCCGAAGTCAACACCACAAAGCCACCGACTTACAACACAGTGTCAACTGGAAAAGTATGAGCTTCCTCAATGCACTTAGGTACCAGGAACTTTCATTAATGAGGATATATTTGAATGTCCCTCTCCTCACGGCTATATATCACATTCTTATTTACATTTGATATTAGAACCATTTAAAGGGAGGGAAAGACTAGACAGAGAGGAGAGAAATAAACAGCAAAGTGAGCCATTTAAAGAAAATCATACACAACAGAAAGACCACAGAAAGAAATAAAAGCCCTCTCAAAATAATTCATATATTAGTTCATATACCAGTTGTCTTTTTTATTTAAAAAAGAAGCTAAATGAAGATGAGGCGGTAATTAACCCAGCCCTGCCTTCCTTCCAGCTCCAAGACGCAGCGGGCCCGGCACACACACGGAATGTGTCTTGTTAGGTAGCCCTCCTCCCACAAAGTCTCAGTGTGGACTCCCGAGGTCCACCTGGATACCCACGCAGGCAAAACCTCTGCCAGACCAAAAATTCATGGCGCAAAAGAATTCAAACAGGTCACCTGTTCCTCTGGAATGAAGTGGCTTGGTCAAAAGAATGAACTGGATGTCACTCTTTTGGTCCAAAGCCTTCGTGCAGAATACAACAGATTGTTGAAGAGTAAAATATAATCAGGTTATTCATAACACAAGAGCCTTTTCACTTTATGAAAGTGCAGCTAACAGGAGTGGAAAGAATGAAATGCAGCTACCCACATTCTCCTTTTTTAAAGGTAAAAAATATGCCCCCCACTGACTGAACCTTCGGTGTGTGAGCATTCTTCTAGAAACGAAGTCGGCCCATAATGAACCCATAGGCATTGATAATGGGTGACAAAATATAATGTGTTATCAGCTAACCTCAAAATCATTAATCTGGGTCATCTAATGCTATTTTGAGGCCACTATCAGAAACAAACCTGATTTTTAAGAAAAAGCCTGTGGAGAAAATCTCCCCTCTTTGAGGAAGTTCAGCACCTCCTGCCCACAGTCAGGCAGCACCAGGCAGAGGGCTCTCTCCCCGATGCTGCACCCCTCTGGCACGAGAAAACGCTCTGAATAGCCTCGGTCAAGTCCTGCATATCAAAGGTGTAGGCGTGGCAAATTTGCTCATAATTTCACTGCGTTGCATCTTAGATGTTTTCTCTAGGGCCTAGTCAATGCGACATGGAATTCATTTCAGAAGAAGCCACCTAATAATTTTTAAAGCATGGTCTTTGCAGTCAGACAGATAACTAGACAGTCCTGGGCCATGGCACTTCCTACCTGAGTGGCATGGACAGGTCGGTGCTGTCCCCAGGCCTCTGCTTCCTCAGGTTAATAATGTCTAACTAGCAAGATAGTGTGAGAGTTGAGGACTATATGCCAAGCTCACAGTATACACCTGCTAAAGGACAGCTGCAATTATTGTATGTGATTTTCGTATATTCAAGAAGAACACATTCACTATGTTTTTATATTTTATATAAATCATATAAAAATGTATTACAAATCCATCAACAATAAATATATTTTTAAATGTATAAAACATTAACCTTAATAGAATAATTGTTTGGGAAAATAAATAGATAGAAATAATCACATACATATATTTACAAATATAAAAATAGAACTGAAGCTAATATGAAGTGGTCATTTCTGGGTGATGAGATTAAAAGTGATTTTTATTGTCTGCCTCTTGTTTATCTACCATGTCTGAATTGTCTACATTTTCAGTTTTCAGGCCATTGTCTCAAGCACAGCAGATAATTGCAGGGTCACTGCTATTCTCAGGAGGAAGAAACATTTTAAGTTTTACAACTTCTTCTAAGTTTTATCCCAACTCCTTGACCAATGGGCAGCTTTAACATCTCTTTTTCTGTTGTACAATGAGGAAAGGAACAGGAAACTAACCTGCCCACTTTTTCATGCTTATCCACACTAATTGGCTTTTAAGCAATCCAGCTGAATTCAGTGAAGCTAGTTATTTTACAACAATAATCACTTCAGATTCAACTAGTATCTTTCTAATCAAATCAGACTTTAAGTTTGATTTGCTTTTCAAAAACATTTTTACTTGCCTACAACATCCATTCAGACAGGCCAGGTGGCCCCTGTGTAGGAAGCCCCTCAGAGGACATGACACAGGGTCCCACAGAAGTAATGCCTGCTCGAGTGTGGTTGGTGGGGTAACGATATGGGTGCAATAATTTATAGTTTTAATTTTAACATTTCACCTAAAATGCCATATGGTTTGCTTCAATGTGATATTGTTATGTTACAGAATTACATGCTTCTCATTTTGTAATAAAAGATTTTGTAAAAAAAAAAAGGGGGGGGGGCGTTATTTGTGCCAGACCCTGTATTACAACTCAAACACTCAGGACATGCAGATCCTCTGAAACCTGTCTGTCATGCTCAGCTGTCCCCCAGGAAAACGAGTCTCCCCACAGCACGCACTGATTACTGCTCACAGCCTTTAGCCAGGACTTGAGGCCACATCTAGACTCTAGACCACATGACAGTACAGATGGGTTACAGGTGAGCAAATGACATCTCTGTTTGACCTAATAATACATCATCACAATAAAAAGGGATTTAAGTAGACTTAAGAGAAAACACTTGTACCTTCTAAGAGTCAGGCGCAACACACATGGAGCACCACTGAGAGTAAAGCACCATGCTAGGTGTCATAAAAGGAGTGGAACAAAGACAAACTCACTTTTCAGGAACTTAATCTGTCTCGTTCTCTTCTTGTACTTATGTTCTATGGATTTAAATGATCTCTTAAGTGGAACAAAGCTACAGCCTGCCACACTAAAAAGAAAAGATGAGATTTATAATGTAGAGGACAGAACCTGCTCCATCTTACTGGCTGGTTTCCCACAGCGTTAAAATCTCCAAAGGGCAGCAAACATTTAAAAGCTATTAAAATGTAAAGTCTGCAAAGGGTAAGTGATGGCTCTGAGAGGATATAAAGATCATTAACCCAAGACTTAATAGCTATTCATTTATCTAGGAATATCTCTCAGTAAATGTTATTGAATTTCCATTTTGTGAAGACATCAAGTGTGATCCCAAAGGGAAACAAAAAATGCCCTTGATCAAATACGGTTGAGAAATAGTTAAAAACCAGAATGTACTTGAGCACATTAAAGAACGGAATGTCTCAATTTTACTTAACCACAGAACCCTTCTTTGGCCTTACACTTAACATCTGTGATGGTGAGTCATATGTGTCACCTGACTAGGCTGCAGTAGCCCATTATTCAATTAACACAAGCCTTGACTTGCTGTGAACATATTTGATAGATCTTGGTAACATCTATAATTATACAATATTAAGTACAGGAAATTATCCTCAATAATGTGGGTAGGTTTCAGTTGAAAGGCCTCCAGAACCAAACTCAGGTTTCCCTGAGGAAGAAGAAATTCAGCCTCAAGACATAGAATCAGGTCCCATGAGAGAGTTTTCAGTTAGCTTGCCTGTCTTATGGATTTCATGCTGGCCAGCCTCCAAATCACATAAGCCAATTCCTTGGAAAAAATAAATTATGTGTGTGTGTTCTTTCTCTGGTAGAACTTTGACAAAACATCCAAAGAAACTAACATTCCACATAACTTTCTTTAGGCAATACAATAAATTCCCATCTTCTACAGAAGTAAAATCTTATTTTCCACAGCATAACTCTAATCAGATACCAAGAGCTGTAGGCTGAAACCCCACTTAATTTACAGATATAATAAATATTGTTGCTCTTGAGCATCTTTCCTGCCAGCACCCAACTCCCCCCCACACACACAAGTTGGAACTGCCCACGTCCTAAAAGTAGCCCCTGACTGACATCAACAAAACATGGCAGTCGCTCTCCCTTTGTCCCCATGACTTGTTCAGGTGTGGTGGTAACATGGTAATATGGGTCTAAGTCAATTGATGCAAAGACATCCCACTGGCCATACTGATTGGCTCTGTTTTACTAAATGATAAATGAAAATGAAGGTCCCTTCTGTCCTGGATGATGACAGCTGGTTGCCAACATCAGGACTCAAACTGCTGTATATATGTGACCATGAGGGAAGCTGATATGAGAACAAAGCCAAAACACCTAAGAGGCAAAGTGGGAAGAGATGCAGAGTGATCCATGTGTAGTTCCAGTCAAAGCACATGCGAGACCCAAACAACCTGTGGCCTTTGGCTACTTAAGCCAATAAATCCACCCCATAGTTTAAGGCAATCTGAGTAGAGCTTCTTTTGGTGCTTCAATATGGGTTTGTTGAATTGCACAGGCACATAAGAGCATCCTAATTAATAAATGGTACATGGAAAAGGTACAGCTGGGAGCAGAGGAACATAGAAAGCCTTGCTGCGGCCAGATGGACCGGGTGGGGCAGCAGAAGAGGAGAAACAAGAAAGTTGCTGGATGAGTAGATCAACGTAAGCTCCGTGCTACTCAGCTGTTCTGAGCACATGGAAGACGAGCAGGTGGATGTACCTCAAACATCAGGACTCCTTAAAGATCTCTGAAAATTTGATGAAATTATTATCACTTTTCTCAAAAAAAATGCTTATATGCATAAAATTTAGCTTTCAGTTTCAGGAGTTCCGTGTAGTTTTAAAATACAGGCACAGAGGGCTATGAACCAAAGTTGGGAAGCCCTGCCCTTCACAGTGGCAGGAAAACTGTCCACATGATGATTTTGATAAGTAGATATAAAAGAATAAAACTAAAAACATGATTTGGCTTAACACACGTTATACAAATTTTGGTTATTTGTGACACCATTTACTTGGGGGACGGATCAAGTTGCTCCATGATTATGATGTGCACACCTAATGGAGTGTTGCGGAAAGTTTCACTTACGTCCAGAAACTCTGCCCACGAATGCTCACTATTTCATGGCACACAGAGTGTGGTCATCTTGTCACTTGAAGGAAGGTGAGAAAAACACCTTATCAACCGATTCACAGGCAGTTAAGAGGTTAAAAAGTGAGATCAGAGAACCAACTTGGAGGTGGAGGGCAAGTAGAACTTGACTGTCATTTTTTTATGGAATTACAAACGTAAAAACCAGACTGAAGGGGCCAAAGGAGAAGTTTTTTGAGAGGAATGAAGAAATGGCGGTGCCGACTCCTACCAAACAAGGCAGACCAAGGAAGGAAAAAGACACCTGTCGTTAACTGTCACTAGTATATGCATTCTTCAACACAGGCTCGATATAAGCATGTGAACAAAAGAAGTAAGACATTGTTAAAATTTTCCATTTTAATGATAATGAAAACTTCTGCCATTTTTATCAACAATAAATATAAACATTTTTCTTATCAGTTAAAGGAGTTTAAAACCTAAGTGGACAGCCCATCACTGTAGTCAGCAAAGTTGTTGGTGTAAAAAACAAAAGGCAAATATTTATTTAATGCAAACCAGGTGCTGGTATCATTCATTAAAATTAAGAACAAACACCCAGTATATTGTATTATAAATAACTTCTGGAGGCATTCCCAACTGTAAGAAAACAGACTTGGTCTGATGATATGGGCAGGCACCACAAAAATACCTCCGTTTGACTTTTCCAGGTTCTAAGTTCTGCTAAATATTGAAGTAATATATTAACCAATCCATTTGCTCAAACATTCAATTTTACTGGAGTCACAAAGGCCAAGCAAAAGGCAATTTATTCTGTTATATTTTAATATAGGTAGCCTTTTTAAAGTGGGTGGGCTACTTGCATATATATGACAAGCTTCTTCAATAAGTTGTATAAAAATGAGAATCTCAGCCCCAAATTACTCACAAACAAAACCAGAATGCACTCTGACATGCATGCTTGGATTCTTGAACGTGATATTAATACATTTGGGGACAATGGTGTTTTACAACGTTAAGGAACAATGTCTAAAATATGAAAGAAGTATAAAACATTATCCAATGTTTAATGTTTAATAGTTTTTGTTGCATTTTAATTTGTAAGACTGCATCCTCTGCAAAAAAAAAAAAAGTAAGCACAATGTACACGGTAGAAAATAGTACAAATTCAAAAATCACAATCTTTCACAGCTTCGTGGAGATAAATTTTGTAATTCAAAATAACCTGGGAAAGCTTTAGTAGGAGAGCTAGGACTGGTTTAAGTCTGGGTTTCTGCAAGCGGCACTTACGAGAAAAGAACGTGTGTCCCAGAGTCAGAGTGCAGAAGAACACGGTCTGGTCCTGTTCCCACTACTAATGAGCTTCGCAGTGCTGGGAACGACACATGCCCTGTCTGTACTTCAGTTTTTTCTTCCTGTGTTCAGTGAAACACTGGACCGCTTGATTTCTAAGGTGCTAGTCACTCTACCTCCTGAAAATCTATGTCAGGATCTTAAGAATGATGTAGATGTATGCAAGTTTCAGTCACACAGAGACAGGCACAAGACACAGTCACACTACCTTCAGTGTTTTTACGATTTGAGGATTGACGTACAACCAGTGCTGTTTTGAACACAGGAAGAGAACAATTACCTGCACCTCTCCTGTCCTCATCTCTGAGACACTCCATTGTCTAAGCACAGGATCCCAGCAACACCTTCGAACTTTCTCATTGTCTAGTACAATCCCTGTTTCATGATTTATGGTGGCAGGATATTTTTGCAAGAATTGTGGAAAATAACTTATGATGTGCAATATTTTATATACATAAAATAATTTATTAGTGATAAAATAATGCCTCACAAATCTTGCTTACAGAAGAACTATGATAGATAAGCTGTAGAGGCACAGCTTAATCACCTTCCATCCCAAGAACGGTTAGACTCAGTGACCCAGTTCCCAAAACAAGACAGAGTGGGGAAAGGGACCCAGTAAGTGCTCAGTGGAGAAACTTGGCAGACACCCCTGAGAAACAACAGACAAACCCATCCTATAGGACCTTTGGCCAGTGCCTTGAGGCCATGGAAAACAAGACTGAAAAACTTTAACATATCAAAGAGGGCAGGACAATGTAACACTTAAACACAGTGTGGCTGCCTGGACTGGGTCCTGGAAGAGAAAGAGGACATTAACGGAATGGCTGGTGGAATCCAAATAAATTCTGGAGTTAACAGTAAAAAAATAATAATCGTTATTATTCAAATAAAAAAATTCATGCAGTTATGTGCACAGCCCTTTTGCTTAATACAGCACATAATTTATCTTTCTTAAATCTTTGCCATAATCCTGTGAGAAAGGCACTAGCATTTTCATTCAACAGATGAGGAAGGTGAAGCTCATTTCAGTTTAAAAGATTCATTAACAAAAGACAGCTACTAGGTACTGGCGTTGGAAGGCAGTTTCACACTACCATAGTCATCCCTGGAGGTTCTGTTGACACCTCTCACAGTCACCGGTTCATTTCACGTGGCCTGCAGCCCTGCTCTGTGTTCTCAGCAGCAGACTGCGGCCAGCGCATTTCCAGAATCTTGGACTCAGAAGACATCTTGAAAGACTGTGATATCCCATCACTTACCATGTCTCCTCCTTAACAAAAAGCCATTCCCAAATTGATACCCCTTACCCAAATGACACTCAGAAAAGGCATGTCCTAAGTTCTCTGGTCTGTATATACTTTCCCCCTTTTTCCTAGCCATACCTACCTCATTAACACCTTCCTCAAAGTTTATTAATGTTTTAAGTGCTGCAAAAAAAAAAAATCCTTTCATCAGAAAAGAGACTAAGACAATCAATAGTTTAATGAAATGTATAATGAAACCAGAAGCCAAATTTTATTTTACCATTTAAGTTAGAAAAATAAGGTTAGAAAAATACATGTTTTAGGTATGAGTAATAATGACATAATTTAAATATAAGAAGTTGCTTCTAGGTCACATTTTTCTTTATCAGTGCACACAGACTACAGACTGCTTTAAAATACTCCTTACTATAAGAAGGGTTTTTTTTTTTTTTTCATCTTTAAATGATCTCCAGAATTCTATTCTTTATTTCTGAATCACAGTCAAGTTGCAGTGATTCTGGGTCTGGTTATTTAACTTTGCAGTGAGGAATGTATTCTCCTGAATAAAATAAGATCTCAAAGCTACAAAATGATGGATATTTTCTAATTCTAACACCCTTCTTATTAGCAAAGCGAGCTGTAAATTATACAGAAATTCCCATCTACAGTAGTTACTTTAACGACTCCAACTGCCCTTCTGTCTGCAGATATGGAAAACCTAAGGTTATATCACACATTCGTTTTAGGATATGAAATACAAAGAACAGCAGACAAATATTTACAAATATTAAGATCTGTTTCCTTGGACCACCTCATGCTCACGGGAAGTCACGCAGCAAACATTCACATCTCAGTGCTCTGTGTCAGCTTCTCGTCAACCTGGGAAGCACAAGCCTTGTTCTTGAGAATCTGCCATTTAATATACGAAACTGACACCAACTATCAGAGAAGGCAACCCAGTGCTAAAGAACCACCGAGCAGGTGAGTATACACACTCCGGAAGACCAAGTAAAGGGTCAGGGAACCGGCCCTCGAATAGTCATAGCATCACAGTGTTTTCAAGGCTGGAAACTACATTTGAAATAAGCAGGTGGCAATATGGCCAGAGACTCAGAAACATACTGGGCTCTTAGTCCTGAGAAAGGTGCCCAAGTGATGGTGTGAGCTGAGCCAGACTGCAGATCTGAATCCTGATGGAAACATATGATACTCAAGATGGGCCAAGTTTTATTTTTTAACATCTCAGCTTCCAGTTGGCAACAGAAAAATCCTGCGCCAGCTGCTGAGGAAATAAAGTGCCTGGAGCTGGCAGGCACTGGCTCTTGGAAAGACGACAGGTTTGGATGCACAATGGAGACCAAGGTGCTCGTGCCTAAAAGGTGGAGGAGCAGGAGGGGAGCGTGACCACAGAACTGTCCCAGCCAGGGGCGCAGCAAGGCAGCACTGTGCTAGCAAGCCTTCTGGTGCTTAATTAATTAGAAAGAAAGAAGAGCTGCTCAGAGTCAGCTCCAACCACCCCAGTTAAAGCAAATGCAGGGGTTGTACTCCCCAGGAAGGAGGCCCCTGGGCCACATTCCTCAATATCTGGCAGAATGGTGGTGGGTATCTGGGAAATGAAAAGCACATCACTTTTTTCAAACTGTGCTTGCGACATGGGCATAGTTTTAACTCAGGGTAGCTTCTGAAACATAGCAAGCAGACTCCAAGGTTATGAACGAAGTCAGACAGATATCAAAGTGGGGAAGAAGGGCAAAAGGATGTCTTAGCTCGGGCTGCCACAATAAAATATCAAAGACTGAATGGCTTAAACAACAGAAATTTATTTCTCACAGATCTGGAAAATGGAAGTTCAAGATCAGGGACCAGCACGGCTGGATTCTGGTGTGAGCTCTCTTCCTGGCTTGCAGACTTCTATCTTCCCTATCACTTCTTCCTCACAGGACAGAGAGAGAGAACGAGGTTTTTGTTGTCTCTTCTCCTAAGGACATGGATCCCATCCTAAGGGTCCTCCTTTGTGACCTCATCTAATCCTAATTCGCTCCCTAAAACCCATCACCAAATATCATCTTACTGCGGCGGCAGGGGGGAGGCGGGAATAGGGCTGCAAATTAAGAATTTTGGGGGGAACAAACATTCAGGCCATAACAAGGAGAGAGATAAGGAAAACGGGAGAGATCGTAGCTCTGGCAGGTCAAGGAGAACAGAGAGAAGTCAGGCTGGGACAGAGAGGTGCTTGTAGGCTGAGGTGTAAATTGATTCAGAAAACAAGAAGTAGATCTGGGTGGAGAGCGGCCTTCCTTCTGCTCCTCTGCTTCCTACACATGGCTTTTCTTTTGCCATGGTCCCCTGGGCTTTGTTGTCAGAATAGAGATGGGGACATACAAATTTTCCAGAATAATTATTTTTACAGTGCATAAAAATTATGAACAGAAAGCTAACGACCCTACCTGGAAGTTAAGTCAAGGAGTGATTGATAGATTGATTGACTCTGATCAATGAATTAGACATCTTAATGACAGATTTTTAAATAACATCCCCAAACAAAGACGCACACAGAGCAGCCCATCTGTGTGCTTCCCTCCTCTATGACCCGCTCCGTAGCACCTCCCCTCCTGCGGTCAGGCAGTGCGTATGTCACAGGACTTGGTAACAAGACATTGCTCGTCAGTTCCACAGTCACAAACAGGTCAGCAGTCAAGCTTTTTAAAAAGAACAATCCTCTTCTAAAATGAAACTAGAAGACTGGGAAGAGCTAGGAAGCAACCCTTCTCGCTCAGTCCTGTCCTAGATATGCCAGCATTTGCATGGTCCACTAAAGGAAGTAAAAATGAGCAAATAAAACAGTGAGTTCATGTTTCTAAAAAGAGGTGAGGCCTTTAAGAAGTGCAATATAAGAATAAAAATCTATCTTTGAAAGAAGAATAAAAATTATTCCAGGATCTTTCCACACACTTACAAAGCCAGTGGACCTCAGAGCCCTGTCTCCTGAACACACAGTAGAGGACTAAGGTAACCAGCCAGTGAATTCAATGGGCAGAAAACACAAATGCACAGATGTTTGTGGCTAGAAAGGACCTTCGAAGTAAGTAATTTAATCACAGAAGATCATACTGCTCCCAATCATTCAGAGACGGGGGCCCTTTAAAAGAGAGCAGACATGAAGAGTCCCTCGGGTTCCAAAGGACTTTGAACTGCAGAAGCCCTGCTGGTACAACTGACTCACTTACACAACAAATGTTTACTGAGTGCTCGCTGCATACCAGGCATCGCTCAGCTTGCTGGGGACAGAGCAGTGAACAAAGGGACAGAGGCGTGGCCCCTAACAGATTACGTTTCAGAGGGCCACGGCATTGAATGAGTAATTTCACAGTGTGCTGGTTTAGCAGAGGGCTTGGAGGGAAAACACCCTGAAGAAACAGAGACTTAAGTCCTTTTCATTGTCCTGCAGCTGTTCACCTAATATTTATTCGTTTCCTCATATTATACAAATATTTATTAAGCACTCATAGGGGGCAGTCAATAGGCTGAAGAACAGGCTCAGTAGTAGGACAAAAGATGGATAAGACATGGGGTTCCTCTGCCCCAGGAGCAGATGCCCGGGTGGTGAAGACCACAAAGCATTCACCAGGAAGACAATAAACATACGAAATGACGAGAGCAGGGACGTGGGAGAAACGTTCTGCCTGGGGTGTAAGATGACTACCCTGTAAGAATCAGGACAAGGACATTTCAGGCCAAGAGAGTTTCATGCACAACACCATAGAGACATGGGGATCCATGGTGGGGTGGGGGGGGGAGGGGGCTGGGAAGGCCCTGGGGCCAAGGCAGCTCCAGTGGAAACAGAACAAGCACCAGAGCTGACAAAACAGGACCTGAATCCCAGCTCCGCTCCCCTTTCCCGCAGTGTGAACTTGGAGCAGCTGCTTGACCATTCTGATCCTCAAGTTCCTCCTCTGAAAATGGTGCTTGTGATGACCACCTTGTTATACTGTTGATACAATTTCCAATACACATACAACAGTAAAAGCGCTACACCAAGCTCCTAGTGAATAGTACGTGCTGGTAATTAGAAGTGGCGGGCAATGGGCCTCGCAGGCAAGTTGGGGTCAGACTGCTAAAAGGGCCATGTAAACCAGATTTAGTATTCCTCCAGGAGAATCCAACTTGAAATCGTTAGTCCCGACCACCCGCCTTGTGCTCTGTCTGAGAAATATTAAGTGTATGGCCAGCTAAGTGTTTTATATACATAAGTGATCTCATCTCATGGTCATAGAACCGTGGGGAGGATATACTACCATGATCTTAATTTTACATACAAATGAGGCTGAGTAGAGTTCAGTGTTATGCCCAAAGGGACGCAGTCATCAAGTAGCAATTTTATCCTGCCTGTTTTCCCACCGCCATCCTCTACCATCTCACTCCGTTCTTGTCTTAGCCCCCGCTTTGCTCAGAAGTCTTCCTTCATGGCTGCCAACCCAGCTATGCAGAATGACCTGCTCACTGCCCCAGCCTTGAAGCCATTCTGAGTAGCTAGCTGCCCTGCCCACCTCTCCCCCTGAGCTGGCACTACCCTCCAATACGGGCAGCTCAAGCCAGGACTGGTGCTCTGCTGCCCCCTCCTGGTCAGGGCCAAAACCCCAGCTGCTGCCGAGGGCCTCAGCTCAGTCCTGATGTTCCATTTCCTCAGTGTCTTAAGACATAAAAGAACTATATTGGTTTGCTATGGATTATCCTGATAACTTCTTTAGGTTTTGATTTCACAAATGTGTCATAAACACACGTGAAAATCTTTGTTTCTTATGATTTCAGTTTGCTTGTAGTTAGAGGTTACACTCAAGAGAGCTTTTCAAGAGTTTACCTCATTAAACATTTTTGTTAGCTTAAGTCCTCATGCTGAGGGAGAACGGAGAGGAAAGACCAGAGTCCTTCAGAAGCCACTGAAATGTGTCCACTTACACAAGAAATCTTCAGAGGCCTACCATGACTGCACACTGTAGGCCAGGCTGATTTACTGAATTATATATTCTGAATTTAGTCACATTTAATAATAGACTTATCCCAATGGGAAGCTCTCTATATAAGATACACTTGAATGAATAGACACCAGTATAACTACTTGGACTGAAAAGTTGTCACAACTAAAGGATGGCCTTGCATACCAGCTAGAGTCCCAAATGGACGGCTGTCACGTCCTCAAGTAAAGGCAGTCTCTAACTACTGTCTCTTCAAGTCGTACAACGAGTCAGTCAGGCCAAGATAAAAAGTGTAATGGAGGGTAAAAAGCAAGCAAGTCCCTATCAAACAGTCCGCAAGGACTTACAGTAGGAAGAAATCATGCAAATAGTGCCTTGTGGGTAACAGTAAAGGCATGAACACAATTATGGATTTGTTATCCCCAACTCTCCCTCCAGTTTGTAATATTCGTCATATCCTGTCTGTAATGATGATATACATGAAAGAAAGTGCACTTTCAGGAGGAACGCTGCCACAAACTGAGGGAGAGAACAGCTAATAGCTCATCACGTCCATTACCTCTTCAGCAGACCATTCCCGTCAGAGGGTTCCTCAAGTCCAGCCATTTTTTTACTTTATAAGAAAAATTTTTGTGCCTGGTTAGTTTTTCACCCAATCACCCTGAAGCATGACTTAAGAAGTAATTAAGTAATGACAAAGCATCAGTTAACAGGGACGAGCTCAACATCCTGGCACTAATACCCACTGTTCTCGGAGCACTGCCCCCCAAACACTTCAGGCAAAAGCAGTCATCTGGCTGAGACAGCAGCTGGAAAAATGGACCACGAAGTAAATCAGATAGATTAAAATTGAGGTTCTTGCAAAATAATATGAAATTTGGGTTCAACAACAAAGAAAAATAAAACTTATTCAACACTCTGCTTGATGAGCAAGCTGTATTCCTTATCTCTCTTTCCGTTTCTGTTTTGTGACTTTTTCAGTTACAATGGCAGTAAGTTCTTATCAAAACCTTTCATCGGGTAGTCTTAAAATGCATAACAAGTGCACATATGTGCCCACTTCCCCTTTCTGCACAAAGACACACCTTGCAATGTGATTTCTTTTTTGTTTGCATTTTGATCTATATATCTGCACTTAAATCTTTTTCATAAAGTAGAATGTTATTTAAACATAAGTAAAGAAGCTTATTCAGTAACCACTTATAAATACCATTCTTTCAGGTGATAATCGGCCAACAAGGTGCTTTGAGCACAGGCTCCCCCCGTTACACACCTATGTACCCATAAATGCTATACCTGTGCTACTGAATCAGCATGTACTGTGCTTTTGTAAACATCCAAAAACAGAAATTAAAAGCAAAAATTAGGGAAAAAGGACTCTAATACTTTCTGGTAGCATCCCACTATGTTACACACACCCTGTGAATGGAGACTTGGAGACCTCTGCTTTAGCCAAAACGTGAGTGACCAACCAGTTCAGCACTAAAGTGCATTCAAAATAACAAAGAATGACGGCATTTTTTCAGGAGCCCACTCACTTAACAGAGTCCCAACTTAAGGCCTGTAACTAGTCTATCTAAAATGTATACACGGCATATAGAGAAACTGCTCAATGTGTAGATAATACATTAGTAACAGAAAAATTAAACACCAATAGAGACAAATCTTTTATCAATGGTTTATTTAGCATGTTATTTTGTAATTGTCACTTCAAACAATAGAACCATGATCAACTTGAAACCTATTTAATTGTTATACACAAAATAAATTACTCTGCAGTAAATAGTGGGGAAATTTAACTTAAACACACTTGTAAATCTTCTCCATTTTCAAAACACGTTGATGAATGGAACTAGCTAACATACTACATAGGTAAGAGCTTATATAATGGTTACAGTTTCAATAGATATAAAAAAAGGATGAGTAAGCAGGCATTTAAAGGTTGTGCCCACCTTAAAACCTAGTATCAGGTAGACATTTTCAAAGTATAAGGGAGATGCAAGGTAGTTCCTTGAATAAATGAAGTCTCGATATCATTTTAACCCGAAATTCTCACGTAGCTGAAGAGGAGTAGAATTTCAGCTTGATCGATCGAGGCCAGGGTTTGGTAAACCACAGCTAAGGGCTGCTTGTTTTTGTATAGTCTGCAAACTAAGGATTGTTTTTACAGTTTTAAATGTGCTTTTTAAAATACAAAGAAGAATAAATAGAAAAAAAGAAAAAATATGATAGTTTGTGATGTAAAAATCATATGAAATTCAAATTTCGCTGTCATAAAGTTTTATTGGAACACAGCCATGTGCAGTTGTTTCTGGGTCATCTATGGCTGTCTGCACTGGACCATCGCGGACGGCATGCGGCCACAGCGCCTCACATGCTATCTGTCACTCACGGGCTCTTTACCAGGCCTAGGTAACTGATGTCAGCCCCCTCAATCCCACACCTCCCCTTTCTGTGGAAGGGCGTTCTTTTCTTTTCTTTTCTTTTCTTTTCTTTTCTTTTCTTTTCTTTTCTTTTCTTTTCTTTTCTTTTCTTCTTTCTTTTCTTTTCTTTCTTTCTTCCTTTCTCTCTCTCTCTCTTTCTTTTTTTTTTTTTTTAACAAATATGGTAAGTGCTCTCTTACCCAACCCCCTGGCAAGTTCTGAGTCCCACAACTTCAGCCCAAGATGCAGCTGCTCCCTATAACCACCTTTTGCTCTGCTGATGGTTCATTCTTTTGCTTTTAGTCGACATAGACAGTCTTCTTTTTTTACATGTTACCTTTGGTCTGACATTTACTTATTCCCCCATCCTTATCTGCCATGATAATGTTCATGTTCTGTAAACTTTGCAAAATAAAATGTATAGCCTGCATTTTTCTGCCAGTTTTTGCCTTTTCTTAGAATGTACTTTTCGCCTGGTATACCAAAGTTCTACCTGCTAGAATTCTGCCAAATTTCCAGGTCCATATCCACTTAAAGATACCTCAGTCCTCCCAAATAGAATTATCACAATGTCGTAAAACGGTTCTACTATTGCCATCTCATATTAATATTTATTTATTCATCCCATATTAAAGCTATCATTGACACATAAACTGTACATCTGGAGGCCGAATGGTGTTACATACATCATACTGATTCACACCCCAGCCCCTCACCCTACCACACACACACACAAACTCACACTACCAACATATAGTGCCGTGTTCAGTTATTCAAAAGGTCTGACCTGTAACTGGGCTTTTAGGTGGCACAAAAGCATGGAATTAAATAACAAGGAATGAAAAAAATAAGATCACTCTCTTTTCAATTACGTTCAATGGTTCTGATTAGATCAGGAAGAAAACCTCAATTTGTGCTGCTGTGGTTTCCCCCTGCTAATCTTTGATAACCTCCCTCTTTAACAAAGACAGAACGATCCTCAGGCTTGGAGCCTTTTACAGGTAAATATTTCTAGCAACAACTTAACAAAAAAAGGCTTTCTTTTTATTGCAACTTAGTTTTACAATTTGCTTCTATGAATATTTGTGGCATGAATACTAGTCTCAATTTAATAAAAATAAGTATTCTTGGTAAATAAATTTAGGTTAACCAAAATGAGGTAATTTAAACAAAAATGTTAAGTAAATTATAGTACAGGTGGTATGCACATATAACAGAAATCTTAATGGTATTAGAGAAATGGGAAAAAACATGTGGTTATAGCAGACATTCAATAAAGTCAAATAATTTTAATCCATCAACCTCGCTGTTGTTAACTATCTACATAACCCAGAGAAAACCACGTGAAAGCCCGCTTCACACTTCTGAGACAGTGGTTCTCAACAGGAAAGCGGGGAGGAGTGGGAGACATCTGACAGCGTCTAGAGGCATTTTTGGTTGTCACGACTCGGCAGTGGGGGAGGAGTACTGCTACTGGAGCTCGTGGGTGGGGGCCAGGGACACTGCTGAGCTTCCTGCAGTGCACAGGGCAGCCCCACAGCTCGGGTGTCTGGCCCCCAATGTCTGTGGTGACGAGCTGAAGAAACGCTGCTCTCAGAGAAAGCACTCCACGAACCGCTCTTTGCCCATCGCCGGCTCTGCTCCAGTCCACATTTGATCTTTGCACCTGATAGGACTGCTGAGGAACCTGCCACCTGAACTCTCACTGTTTGACACACAACCACCGCCCTCCATTAGGATCCGAATTGCTAAAGAATGGACTGTATTTAAGAGTCCGTGTCCTTTATGAGCTAATGCTATGCTATCAATATTTAAATCTAACTTCCTAATTAACCCGTTGTAGTTAAGAAATTTTCAGATGATCGTACGCTCTCAAATAGGGAAAAATGATTAGAGTAAAGATGAATATACTTTGAGCAAAACTTTGATTCTAGCTGCTATTGATTTCACGTAAAGTTGTTGTTCAGCCTGAATTATATGGTTCATGGACTCAATTAAATATATTTTACATAATAAACCTGACCTTGAAATACTGAAAATTCAATTTTTTTATTAGATATGTCAGCTTTCCCAAAAGGGAGCCTAAAGAGAACTACTTTTTAAGCTAGTTCCCTCCCCCTGCAAAAAGAATAAAATCATTAACATGAAAAAAATGACTAGTAGTTGAAACAGTTTACTTGGCTAGCACTCAGTATTTTGTTCTCAAATGTCTTACTGCAAGCAAATAATCCCCACATCTATTTCTGAGGGTAAACTGTTTACAAGAAACTTCTTTGAAGCTATTGTGCGGTTAGTGCTTTCTTTCTTTTTTTCCCAAGTAAAGTTCTTCAGAACTGTTTAGAAGCAGATGGCACCTGCGTCTGTTTTTTAAATTAGTAGTTATTTTTACCTGTGCAACAGTATTTAAATATGAAAGCATAGTCTGCTCTTCAAGTAATAATGCTATCACAGTCTTCACTTGATGTTGAGGCTCTTTACAACAAGTGTATTTCCAAATTTAGCAGTGAATAACATGTATTAACTTGAGTTGTTGGTATAGCCGAGAGGCATTTCATGCCTTTAAGTTCAAGTTGATTTAACTCCTAATTCTGGCACGCCTGTGGTAAAATGATAGTAAAGGTGAAACTGAATCCCTTTCATTTCAGAGATACAAAGCACTCTGCCAACAGAAAGGCAGCATTATTTCCAACACCTGCAAGCTACAGAGGCAGCGGTTACCAATACTCCCACTGTGAAGAAAGGGAACTAACTGCTGAATGAGATTAGGGTCATGGCCCCACAAGTTTTAGGGATGGTATGAACAGGTCACAGGATTTCCCTTTCCCTGGGGTCCCTAAAACTGAGATCATCACATCAGGACCAACAGAGACCACATGTCAAAGGAGAGGAAGGGAGCATGCCTACTGAGCGCAGTCCATTTGGTTATCATTCACTCACTCTCTAAATCATTTGCTGAGCACCTGCTGAGCACCTGCTGAGTGCAGCGCTGTGCTAGGGGAGGAGCACGCAAGAGTGAACGAGCCAAACCCACAGACTGCCTTCCAGTCCGCCTCCAGTCGGTGTTCCTGCAAAGAGCCAGTGCAGCCCCACTTTCCAGTCTTCCACTTGCAATCCCACCTTGCTCCTGAGTCAACAGCCTAAGAAAAGAACTGGGTGCAAAGCAAAGAAGAGCAGGACCAAACATTTATATTTTTAATTCCCAGTGAGACAAAAAGAAAAGCATACCATGCCCCAAAGTGCTTAGATATCAAATGCAGTGCGGGTGGCAGGAGACCCGTACCCAGGGTAGGCTGCGGGGCCTAGAAGACAGTGCTGGGGGGACAACCAAGGGCATGAGGAGGCCCAGAGAAGAGAAAAAGGAAGGGGCAAAGAGAGGCTGATGCCTCCACAGCCAGGAGCACTAGTTGGAGCCCTTCTATCAGCAAATGCACACGTGTCATGCTTCCTTACAGGAAGCGTTTCTTGGCCATTACCAGGGGGCGGGGGGGGGGGGTCGTGGTGGCAGAGCTGTGTGTTACCAGCTGGAACACAACACTGCTCAGGCTCCTGAATCGCCCGCTGCAGTGAAGGTGTCCCGGCCCAGGCCCGCCCCTCAGCCCCTCAGCCCCTCAGCCCCTCCAGAGTACAGTGCACCCACCAGATCTTGGGCAGACAACAGGGTTTTTGGAAAATGTTTGAAGGGAGAAACCCAAGAATAAGTTGGAGGCAACACTAGGAGAACTTTTCTCTACAGGGGTGTGGAAATAGAGACACCATGTCACTAACTGATCTGCAGGACATTTTCCCAAAGGGCTCGGCTCCAGGCTTTCACGTGGCAGACACTGATTGAAGGCCTAAAGCAGCACTTTTCAAATTGAGTCACAACCCATTAGTGGGATGTGAAATCACAAGGATTTGACCGATATTTTTTTTTAATGAAACAGAGTAAAATCATGCACCATAAAATAGGAAATATTAGAGTACATTGTTGGTAACAATAAACTTCATTTTATGAAACTTGTTTCCATTTGATACACACGTCTCACTATCTAAATCTATTTGGTTCCTAAGCAATAATATACATAGCAAGGGATCCTATACTGTTATGCTTCAACAGGGTTGCTATACATGTATTTTTTTTAATTGAAGATCAGGTTGTGGGGGAGGCAGGGATTTAAAGTCACTAGCCTAAAGAAACTATAGTTAAGTAGAATGGAAATGTTTTCAAAAATTGATTCCATAATTATTGAACACTTCTTTTGTTCTAATTATATTTTTTATTTGGTTTCCTTGAATTTGTGTGTGTGTGTGTGTGTGTGTGAATACATCTAGTTTTATTACAAACATTTTTCAATTTCGCACCACAGACAGAAACAAAAGGTGGGAAAGAACTGAAAACAAGACATGGGTGTAGATGCAGAGGGCCGAATCACCATCACAGACAGCGCAGGCGCAGCTCTGCCCTCCTCGTGCCAAGCCGCGGCCAGGGTCCGGGCCAGACGAGGCTCCCTTCTCCCTTGGCAAAGCCGTGAAAACGCCAGTTTCTCAAGTCACTGGGCAAAGGACCAATGGCTCTCTAGGATATGGAGCCCTGAATAGGATTGTGGCCAGCTCACATTTTTAAGTAGAACTGAATTTGTTGATGTCTCATAATTTTTGTAGACTTTTTGACAAACTCTATAAATGAAGAAGTATTTTCAAATATCAGTTTTAAAAAATTGAATCAGTTGGCCTAATACTCTGAAATAACCCTCTCCACTCCTACCCCCACCCCTCCCCCAATCCTGAAGGGAAAAAAAAAGCTATCCTGTCTGCCCTGGTCCACGCGGCTACATGCAGACCATTGCTGCCATCACCAGCCAGGGGCTTCAAGTGGCTAGAGCCTTGGGAATGCAGTTCCCTAAAATTTCCAAACACATCCTCCAGTGTGTTGCCCTAATGGTTACATGTCCAGTCATGAATTCTGGAGTCACTAGCTTACAACCAGATAATTATAACAGAAAGACTACTCCCAAATTCACTTAATCTAGGGGGGGGTTGTCCACACCCTGGAACTAACCACACTGACACCACGCAACATCTGGGGCATTGTTCTCTTAGCATCTTAATGATGACTCTGTTACTAACGAATTAAATGTTTCAGCCTTAGAGTCAGGCAGCTTTGGCCTGAGACAGAGTGGAGAGAGTAAAGACTTGAAACCAGTTGTTCCAACTTTATCACCAGCGCAGGAAGGGGGTTTCTGTCACTTGGTCAGTACCCACAATTATAATTGAATTGCATCCTCTGGCTTTACAGATTCTTAGTAATTATACCCATAACACTAGTTACTTTACACTTTAGGGGTTTTTTTGAAAAAAATTACTTTGATTGTGAAGTGATAATATTTCCCAAAGTCTTGACCAAATGCAGTATGTATGTGCCTCACCAATACTGCCATCTACAGAGGACCCCAATACACGTGACTGCTGAAAAACAGCACAATTAAGAATTTTTAGTTTTCCTAAAAGTATTTTAATTATATGATTTTCAAGATATTCAAACAACTAGCAGCAGAGAGTCTTAGAAACATATAATTGATTTACTCTGCCCTCCAAAATGTATTGCAAAATATAACACCAAGCTTTTTAAAAAAATAACTTCAAATTCCTTAGGTTTTCCTATGAAGTCTACCATCCCATATACGTGTACAGCTGGCAGTTTATTATTTTTTTCCTAACCACCTTCTCATTCCTCAAATCAAGTAAACTTTTTGAGTTTCCTATGGCAAAGCTTATTCATGAAGATGAACACACTGATGATAAGTCAGAGCCCATTAGAGGCATTCGGGGTAAACATCACTAGGAAAGCAGTTAGATTTGGTGGCGGGACAGTCCCTGTAGCACTTCCTCTACTAGGTGGCAGTTTCTAAAACACCGACTAAACAATTTTAGGTAGATTGTTTTTTTCATCAGAAATTTACACAGCTCCACTGGTAGCTCATTATACAACTAGAGTAGAGTTGCAGCCTAGGAAGGGGACGCTTCATTTCACCTTACTAGTAAATGCACACAGCAGATCGCAGAGGAACACTGAAAACTTAATCAAATCGGGATGTTTATGCATACATTATTCAATGCTCAAATATTTGGGACATTTTAAACAGTGGCAAACTACTAAATTTTCATCCAGTTCTGCATTTCTTATACACCGTCTGCATTCCATGAGTCACTAATAGTAGTGACAAATTGGGGGAGGGGGTGACCTTTGCACCTTCCCACTAAGTATCAACATCCCAAATCCTGCTCTGTGGTCTCTGCTGGCATAAAAAAGAAATTAGCTGTTAACAAAACTCTTTACAGCAAAGAAGAGAATGAAAAATGAAATTGCAAAGAAGCATTAAGTACAGAAGCTTCAACTTGTCAACAGTTGAAGTGACATCTTCAGACTCCCTGTCATAAAGGGCCTGGATCTAAACTGAGTGTAAAAAGGACTCTACTTAGCTGTGGATGACAGAAAAGGGAGAAAAGAAAGGAAGGGAAAGATAATTTCCATTGGGTAGAAATATGAGAACAGATGGCACCCAGAACTCCTACCTGTTTGGGTCTCCAGAAGAGGAATGATGGACATTTCTGCAACCCCAGGGAGGTGGCTTTTGCATATATGTTTAAATAAATCACTCCGGTACATGAAAGAAGAGCAGCAGAACTCTTCTAATTACCACTGCCTGGCCCCCGAGTGCTGCTTTTTCTTCAAAGCCACACTAGTTCATTATTTTCCCATCAACTCTTTTAAATGATTCATTCCCCTCTTCACTCGGAGCAGACTTTGCAGGAAAGCTAGTATTTGAGTTTAATTTTCTAGTGCCACTTGCTTTGGAGAGCTTGCTGAGAGAAAGGAGGAAGAATCTAATTTAATAATTCTGTCATGATTTGGAGGGGCACCCTCCGCCGCCACCCCCAAAATAACGAGACAAACAGGACCCTCTGGTAAGCTATAATCCTGAGCAAAAACACCAATTGGGAAAGCAGGGCCCACGTGCGGTGGGAGCTGTCACCCGAGGGAAGTGGCAGCCGGCGAGGAGGAGGGAGTGTGGGAGAGAGGAGGGCTGCTGCTCGCAGCTGCACCGGCCTGAGCGCGCAGCGGAAGACCCGACTCCCACTTTAATGGTGCTTAGTTCTCTCCCAGACACCAGACTGGGGGAAAGCGAAGGGCAGGGAGGCCGGCCCGCAACCCCAGGAGCTGTCACTGCGAAAGCGACAACCCCAGTGCGCGCCGCGGGCTTCCCCAGAAGCCTGAGCCGGCGCGCAGGGCTCCGGGCGCCGGCAGGTCCCAGGCGCCCCGCGCGCGCCCAGCCCGCCGCCCCGCGCCTTACCGTCCCAGCTCCGACTCCACCTCGAAGAAATCGCTCAGGGCGTCCCTGTTGGAGCCGTCGATCCAGTAATCCGGGACGAGGCTCCCGGGCCCCGGGGCCACACTGGCGGTGACCGAAGAGCAGGACGAGGACGAGCACGAGGGCACCGTGACTTTGAGCATATTCGCGGCGGGACTCCGGAAGCCGTCGCCGCGGTCGCCGCTGCTGCCGGAGCGAGAAGCCGCACCGCTCTCGCCGCCGCCTGCGAACGCAGGAGCGAGAGGTGGTGCCCTTCACCCACGCGCACACGCCCACCGCCGCCGCCTCCCCGAGCGCCCCCAGTCGCCGGGGCTGCGGCTTCCTTTCCGCACGCTCTGCAGGGAGGCTGGGTGGGTGGAGAAGGGGGCGATAAACTGGGAGAGGGTGTGGAGGGTGAACCCCAGTCGCTGCTGCGAAGAGAGAAAAGGCGGAGGCACTGCGAAGGGGAGATATTCCCTCCCCCTTCCCTCCGAACCTCCCCACCTCCCCTCCGCCCTCCGACGAGCCTTTCCAGCCCCCCTCCCTTTCTTCCTCTCTTCCTCTCCGGCAGTGGCTGCAGCGGTGCCGGCTAGGGCGGCTCCGGATGCAGGAGCTCGGGGAAGCACAAGGACCAGAGCATCATCCCACGCGCCCTCCTGCGGGAGCAGGGAACCGGGAAAGGACCGCGCGCAGTGGGACGCTCGCTCCGGAGTGCCCGGGGCCCAGCAGGATGGTGAGAAAGGGACCTGGCTGTTGGTGCAACTCATCCCTCCCGGAGCGCGTCTGGGTGACCAGCCCCTCCCACCCACCACCAGCTAACCAGCCATCTCTTGTTCGTCCCTCTATCAAAGCTTATTTGGGCGGCCTGTGGCCACGCTGACCTGACTCACCTTTGAGTGAAGTCTTCTGCTGGAATAGATTCTGTGGTGCTGCTGCTGGCACTGCCTCCTTTGGCACCGTTGAAGCTCTTTGAAAGGCTGGCACTTGCTGTGTCTCCTTCACTCCTAGGCTCCGAAGGCTAGCAACAGAAGGGACCCCGAGAATTACAGGTCTGGAAGGGCCCTGTGGAAGCCAACTGGTGCAGCCCTGCGCCTCAAGGCGCGACCTCTCATCATTCATGGCAGAGAAGATTGCTGCTACATTTAAAGCTCTGTCCTCTTCCCGGGAGATGTGTCCCATCGCAAGCTTTCTGTCTGTCCATCAACCTTCAGGCTATTTATTATTCCAAGTATTGATTAAATATATATCATTCATATTTCTACCCTCATACTTTTTCTTTTCAGATTTCGGGAGAGATGAACAGCAATTAGTCATATTTTGCAATAAATCTTTGTATTTAAAGACAGTTATTACATCACTCTCATTTCTAACTAAAATAACTCTAGGCCCTTCAGTTCATCTTACTTCACAGGTGTTACTTTTAGTCTTTTTTCCCCTGACTTTCCTCCAACCTGCGTTAAACTCTTCTGAGTGTGTCCCCTTTCCTAATATTTGTCTCTCATTTATTGATTTATTGCTTACACCTAGAGCTTTCATGCTACATTGGTGAACTACCAACAAAAAAACTTAACCAATTAGTGATAAAAATGTAAACCTTAGTTGACTGGAAATAAAAAGAAATACAAAAACCGTTTCCCACAGGAAATTTAATGATGGTGATCATACGCTCAATTTACAAATGGCCTAATGAACAGTAAGTATACATAGACTCATAAAAATCCAGTCACATACTGATTTGGTGAAAGACTAAAAATGCTCATGTAAAAAGTTACTTTTCAGAGTATGAATGGACTAATCTTCATGTTAGAAAACCAAGCTCATAAGCAAAGCAAACTAATAAAATACCCTACAGTAAATTCCGGCTTGCGGATTCCCCTCGGCTTGCACTGACCAGCAGCGGCAGGGCATGCGGTGTGGCTAGGCCATTGTTTATTCTCCCCTCTCTGAGGTTAGTCTTGAAGTGGCTGCACTACATGTAGATACTTGTCTGTTCTCAGCGATTCTTCCGCAACGTAAGTCCAAAGCAATCATATTACACTGAGAGGTATGGTAAGCCTTTTCTCCCCCTGCTGTTGGAAGGAACAGTAGTTGGAGAAGCACCAGTTCATGGTACAGCGGTGACTGCAGAGTTGTTATTTACTTTCAACATTAGTTTAGTCATTTGACACCTATGCTTTGTAAAAGTGTTTTTGACTGACATTTAAAAACAGAGTATTTGGCTTAATGAATACAATTTGTCTTTATTTTAAATTTTAAAATATAAGATGAAAAGAAATTTTATTTTAAAACAGGCGGGACAGTAATTAAATCCACACAGTTTATCTTCACTCCTTATGAAATATCATCTAAACTGACCGGAAAAGGGACAAAGGAGAAAGGGAGAAGTAGTAGCAACTAAATCGTAGAATCTAGGAACAGATGGACAAAAGGTAACTGACTTAGAAGACTGGGAAAAGACAATAAGAAGAAATCTATTTCTTACCACAGAACTCCAGAAATGCTCAGGAATTAGAGTGCCAGATCCTTCTAATGTGGAGCAGAGAATAAGCATTGGTTGAACATTTTTATAAGAAGCCCTTAGGCCCTACATTTCTTCTACCATTCACAGCAAAAAACACACTTTCCAATCTCATGGAAAAGAAAATACATTTAATTTTTGGAAATGTTGAACAAAAAATGATGTCTTAGATCACAAGATATAGTTCAGACAGTATTGAAAACAGGGGGGTTCATGAAACTCCATGTAATAAACCATGAGACTTCCAGGTTCATTAGGCCCCCAGAATGCTGAAAATATGCTTCTATCCATCACATCCCTGGCCATACAGGAAATTGGTGGGTTAATCACTGAGAAAAGCAAGCAACTCAAAAGGAGGAGGACCTATGGACACTACCTGTTACAATTTGTACCTCCCAACAAAATATCCTGATTTTTGTCAACATGTTATAGTGAAGCCCATCATTGGACAGGCTCAGGGGTCCAGTTTCTAATGAGCTGTTTTGTCTCTCACTTAAACGTGAACGGACAAGGTTACAGTCTGGTATGACATAGTAGCTGTTATGGTTAACCCCCCTGCATATAACAATTATAATCGGGGGACTAAATATAAATATGGTTATTTAAATGTGCATAAGAACCGCCAAAATCAGAAAACTGCAAATGATATAATTCATGAAAGAAAGGAGCTCTTTGGAATAAAATGCACATTTATTTATTTGACGTTTCCTTTGAGAGCTGTGCAGGCACTGCAGCTCTTAGGAGCTTGAGGTGCCAGAGAGCAGTATTCAGGGCAAGCAGAGCAGCTAGAATAGAGGAGGAAACCCAAAACAAGGGACCGCAGTGGAGGAATCCACCTATCTACATATAAACTGTGCTGAAATCAGAAGATAACTTTGGAATTTAACAACAAACAACTGGAAAAGAAAAAAATGTACTTTACTTCAGCAATAAAAAAGCATAAACTACTAATACACACAGAAATATGGATAAGTCTCAAAAAATATTAAGCTCAATGAAAGAAGTCAGAGCTAAAAAGAGTATGTACTGTATGATTCCATTTATTTGAAATTCTGGAAAAAATGAAGGTAAAACAACCTACACAGAGATAAATCTTGGTGCTATCTGAGAACATTAAAGTTTCTGAAAAGAGCAACAAGTTTACCTACAAACAAGAGTCAGAATTTCATCACACTTCTCATGAGTAACACTGGCTCCTGGAGCAATCACTTCAAAGTTCAAAGAAAAAACTGATTTTGAACCTATGTCCAAGCTAACTAGACTTCCAAGTGAAGCAAAATAACAGACATTTTCAAATATTCAAGGGCTCAGAAAATTTGTCACCCATTTATCATCTCAAAAAAAATCACTATAGGATGAACTGTCATTAAATCAAATGTGTGCAAGGAAGTGAGTGACAGAATACAAGGAAGCATGTTAAATGAAGAAAAAACTAAAGTTTTAAAGAGTATTACCCAATATGATTATGTGAATTTGTATAATATATCAGTCTAGACGCGTGAGAGACAGTAGAAGAGGAAGGACATAAAAGAATACTACAAGCTCATCTCTTCCAGGCAAAGGAGAGGTATTCTGATTAAATATGGACATTGACAGAAAGTTATACAGTTAACCTACTTTCAAAATGTAAGGATAAAAATAAGAGCAGGAAGTGTTTATAGCTTTCAAACAGCACGGTGGAAAGAGAAAACAGGACAAAGAAAATTTGATAGACAAAAGGCAGAGGGATGAAAAAGAAAAGAACATTATAAAATATTTTAAAAGGCCTGGCTGGTGTAGCTCAGTGGATTGAGCGGGGGCTGGGAACCAAGCGGTCCCGGTTGGATTCCCGGTTGGGACACATGCTGGGTTGCGGGCTGGGTCCCCAGAGAGGGCCATGTGAGAGGCAACCACACATTGCTGTTTGTCTCCCTCTCTTTCTCCCTCCCTTCCCCTCTGTCTAAAAATATATAAATAAATAAAAAATCTTAAAAAAAATTTTTTGAAGTCTGTAGAGTGGATGCTGCGGTGCACTGTCGAGAATGCCTCACTCAAAGTCAGCCCCCTCCCTGGTAGCCATTTATACCCAGTTCCTCCTCCCAGATCCCTTGCCTCAGTTCTGGACAAACTCCGAAGGCCCAGTCCACCTCCAGCGCTCTCTGTGGGGTTGCCTGAGATCAGTGGGACAGACGTGTCACAGTGTAATCTCGCTTCTGCCCAGTACTTCCCTTACTCCCTGTTGTTCCTGATTGTTTCCCAATAAACTTTGTGCATGCATATGTCTATCCATCTCAGTGAATGTTTCTAAGGGGACCTGATTTCAGATAGTCAGTGCTAAGTGGTCCAAGGAAGCAGATTTTAAGGATGGAATTTTGGAGCCAAATCACTCACCAGCTGCCTAACAATGAAGATCCCATTATTGTTTGTGAATGAAGTATGGTAGCTCATGGCATACGTGACAACATATTCTGATTACATATTGTTGCCTAACAAATAATTGCAAAGCACTATGGCTTAAAATAACTATTTCATTATTGCTCATGATTCTGTGGGCTCATTTGGGCAGTTCTCCAGCTTCAACAAGGCTGAGGTTAACAGTCATCTAGGAGTTTAATTGGGCTTATTCACAAGCTGATACTGGCTTCGACTGTGAAATCACCTGGACTGGCAACCACGTGCCTACATGTGGGCTTTTCACAGCGTGGCAGCTGGGATCCAAAGGAGAACATCGCAAGGACAAGAGTTCCAAAGGAAAGAATGTAAACAGTGTATCAATTAAGGGCTAGGCAAAGAGCAGCATCACCTATACCAGACTACTATATTTATCAAAGTTACCATAAGCATAGGCAAGATTCAAGGGCAGAGGAAAGGGTGTGTGTGACATACATAGGTAGGATGTGCTGAACTTGGGGCCCTCTTAGGAGTCCAGCTACTGAACTCTAAGCTACTTAACAACTCCTATAATTGTTAAGGTTTCACTCGAGGTGAACTGAGATGGGGAGGAAAAGCACTGATGGCTACGCTGTCTCAAATCTTTGAAAGGTTGTGGAAAAGTCATAATTATAAGGATAATGGAATGAGGTAGACTTTGTTGAGTGCAACCAGGCATCAGAGAAAGAACATAAAAGGCCAAGGATAGTTCATTACCAATTTAAGGCAAAGTGAGAAAGCTAGTTGGCCTCCTGGGCAGCTTTTGAAGAGAACTGCACCTCCTGCCGTAGGACAGCAAAAAGAGCTGTGAATCAGGTACAGGACTTAATTACAGTGACAGCTGGTTGCAGAAAAACCTGAATTCTCAGTGCTGGAGTGTCTGCTAAACCAAGGTCCTTTATCTGAAGGAGTAGGACTCTGAGTCTTGGGATGAAACCATCTTGGTTGATACACTGGAGAAACTGGAAACCCCAGATTTCCCGGAACCATCTGAGCCTCTCGCAGTGACCCACCTCTCCCTAGTCAAGGCTGTTACATCTCCTTTGTTTGCAGAGGTTACAAAGGCCTCTGTCTTGTAAGACAGTACGCATCCCACTCAGCGTCCATTCCCCACCATCATCCCTCCTGGTCTCCAGGCCAATAACTAGGGTCCAGGCACAACACAACATCACAACACAACATCACAAACAACAGCAGGGACGTGCTGCACCTGCTATATGAGAAAAGGAACTGCACTCCTCGCCGACATGTACTGGCTAGAATTTGGATCCTGAGGTTTCTGAATCAGGAAAGTCAGAACAAAAATGGCATAAAGGAGATAGTAAGGGTATAGGAACTGCTCCCTACATACTGGATTTAAATCCCTGGATATAAAGCTGTGTGGTAAGCCACAAAGAAAATCTCCATCATCCAAAAGTAGAAACCGTACAGGACAAGTTGTTTTACCAAATTGCAATAAGATTAAAAAATAGCAAAAGAAGTCATGCACTTGGACACTTTTAAACACCCTTCACATAAAATTAAAATTAAAATTACAAATTATAATTTATGTCATTTATAATAGATGAAAATAAAAGAACTAATTATAATAATCTGTGGAATGTAGTCAAGATAGTAGCCAGAGAAATATTCATAATTTTAAATGCATGTGTTAGTAAACAATAGAGATTGAACATAAATGAGTTAGGATTATATAACTATTGAAATTGCTGAACTAGTAGAAATTGATAGGATGCAAACATAATGAAAATTTGTCTTCCACTATCTTAAAATCCATTGTACAGTCTCACTCTTCCCCTTTCCTTAGATAAAATACTGAGAAAAAATCATAGCTTTTTCATTTACTCCTAAACAGTAAAAAAAGAAAGAAAAAGAATCTTCCAGTCACTTTTAAAAACAATTATCATCTTTTTTAGATAACTAAACATCCATTGTAGTGAAATAATAGGAGTTTTATTTAATGTTTCACTTCTCCCCTCCCGGCTCTGGTCCATTTTCAGGCAGGGAGGGGCACGCGAGCGGGGAGACTTCTGTCCCAACTTTGTCAGCCCCTCTTCCCCCAGAACCCCGCTTTGAGCCGCGAGGATAGGATTCTCCAGGGTTGCGGTTAGGCAGAGTCGGAGACGGGATGAGGGGCGAGGGGCAAGAAAGCTCTAACTTGGAGGGGTGGGGTGGTCGTGATGTGGAGACAGTGCTCCCGTCGAATCTTTGTGGCTGACCTCATGAGGGGCTTTTGTGGGTTTTGTAGAGGTTTCTTCACTAGGAACATCCAAATGTAGGTCTCTCAATGCGGGCAGGACTCTGTCTCGGACATGGCCACTTCAGACTGTGCCCTCAGATTCAGAATCTAATGGTTACCTCCAGCCTCTCTTTGGTCTATTCGAGCCACACGGTACCCGTTTTTATGACTCACATCTGCCCGAGGAACCACATGCTTCTGCTGAGCAGGCAGTGCAAGTAGGCAGCTCTCTTTGCTCTTCCCCAGGCAGACAACTCTGAACACGTACTTTCTGCCTTTCATTTTCTAAAATGCAGACCAAAAACTGTCTCTTCCCCCCATCAAACACCGGGAGCGGAGGGAAGGCGGGGCTGTGAAACGCTGCAAGAGGGCCACTTAAAGGCCCTCTTACTGTTCCTGAAGTCCAGGGAGCATCCCACCAGCCACTCACCCCACACCTTGAGTGTGGAGGGGACGTGTGGATGGAAAATGCCACAAGCTACAATACAGCACTCCCTTCAAAGTGTCTTCTCCACCCGGGCTCTCCAACCCCAATCCTTTTATCCCCTCGCCCTGGATGTAGGGCGGTCCGTCGGCAACCTTTTGCCAGTTGTACGTGGATGAACTAGCCCTTCATTTTGAAATGTAGGGGTCCTTGGAACCTATTCTCCTGTTTTAGCCCTTGGGTTTCAGGCTAAACTGAGACAGCGAATATCTGATGTACTCATGCTGTCTGTCACAAACATAACTTAGGAAACCAGAATGCCTGGACAAAATAGAACAAGAGAAAGTTAAAGAATGAATGAATATAAAAGCAAAAAATAATTAAATAAAATGAAAACACTAAGCACAGTCAGTAAAATCAAAACTTTGTTCTTGAAAATCTCATTAAATTGAACTGGCAATTATAATAAAAATAAAATTAGAAGTGACAGGAAAACAACATTACAAGTAGGAAGGGAATATAAATTACATTAAATGAAATAACAATTATAAGGAAATATTATGGTTATCCTTATGCCACAAATTTAGAAAACTAGATGAAGTGCATCCCTTCACAGAAAAGTATATATTATTATAATTAATACAAGAAGTATAAAAATAGGAACAAAAGCCCTGGCTGGTATAGCTCAGTGGATTGAGCGCGGGCTGGGAACCAGACAATCCAGGTTCGATTCCCGGTTGGAGCACGTGCCTGGGTTGCGGGCTGGGTCCCCTGTGAGGGCCATGTGAGAGGCAACCATACATTGCTGATTTTCTCCCTCTCTGTCTCCCTCCCTTCTCCTCTCTCTAAAAATAAATAAATAAAATCTTTAAAAAAATAGGAACAAAAGTATTATTAATGAAGACATAAACACGGCAATTAAAATTTATTATTTAAAAGACATTAGGTCCAAGTAATTTCATAGAAGAATTCTGTCAAACTTCAAAGAGCAGATATTTTCCACATTATACATAAACTTCCAGAGCAGGGAAAAAATGCAAAAAGTCGGTAAATGATCCTGTGAGAATAGCAACACTCTATTCTTAATGAAGGACAGAAGACACACAAAATAGAGAGAGATAATCTGACCTCTGCTCGTGGGCATGCATGTCACAACCCTAAGATGACTATCAGCATGCTAAGCCCAGCAGAAAACTAAAGAATGCATCATAATAAGCAGAAGTTATCTCTGTTTTAGATACTAGCAAATATCAGAGAAAACTTGCTTTTTTGATAAAGAGGCAGAAATTTCAGTGCCTTGATTCAGAAAATAGTGTATTATTCCATTGACCATAGGTTCTATGGACAATACATATTGCACATGACTCAGTTACTGTCACACTGTTTACAACCTGCTGTCATATGACATTTGGTTTCTTTCTCTCATGCATCTGAGCTAATACTGACCCCTTCCTTCCTTTGCTGAGATAGACAGGCCTCTGTCTAACCTCTTCTCGTGCAGCTGTGATTGACCACTATCCTAACCAGTTATTGCTCAACTGCTTGTTTCACGCTGGTTAAATGGTCAAGTTCCTCTCCGTTCTTTGGTAGAGAAAGAGGAGGAAAAATCTTGAAATAAATACTTATAAAGAATATCCTGAGGCCCTGGCTGGTGTAGCTCAGTGGACTGAGTGCGGGCTGGGAACCAAAGGGTCCCGGTTCGATTCCTAGTCAGGGCACATGCCTGGGTTGCAGGCCAGGTCCCCAGTGGGGGCCATGTGAGAGGCAACCATACATTGCTGTTTCTCTCCCTTTCTTTCTCCCTCCCTTCCCCTCTCTCTAAAAATAAATAAATAAAATCTTAAAAAAAATATCCTGAGGGTTTCCCAGAACACCTGGTTAATTATTTGAAAATAAATGTATATATCATTATTAGCAAACTACGGAAAAATCCATTTGACTATATTCAGTCCTTTTTAATGATTCAAAAATTTGCAAGCAGAAACGAAAGAGAAAAATCCTCAATCTAATAAAGGGTGCTTATGTGAAATATAAAGAAAATACCATAGTTCATGGACAAATAGAAGAAGCATTCAGACTAAAGACACAAGGAAAGGAGAGCTTTCATCACAGCACTCAGTGTGATGAAAGCAAAGGAGAAAGACAGAAATATGAGAAACAGAGAGATTAACTAGCACATCTCTTTTATAAGCAATAACTAGTGAGCAAATGCATCTCCTTACAGAATATAAAATACCCGGAAAATAAAATCGAAAAGACTATACGTATCTAGTTATTTACATGTCTATCTATCTAATCTATTCCTTCGTAAGAAAGAAAAAAGAAGAGCCGAGAGCAGCTGGAAAAGACTGTCCATGAGCAGGATTCTAAATAGACACGAATACATGTTCTGAGGCCTGTATGAATTAAACCTGGAGAGTTTAGGGACAGGAAAATAAGACAATAAAATTGAATAGGGTATATTAAGCAGACTCATATGTATGTAAAAATTTAATTTTTTATTCCTTGGCCTTTTAATCAGTGGAGAAAGATTGTGTATTTATTTTATTTTTAATATTTTATTTTATTGTTGTTCAAGTACAGTTGTCTGCCCATCCCCTCCCCCACTCCCCCCCAAGTCCAGCCATCCCCAAGATTGTGTATTTATTATATTGTAACAAAGTAACTATCATATGAAAAAGTAGGCAAAATATGATCTATGCTTATTATTTACTAAAAACATTACAGATAGGTGAAAGCACTAAACATTAAGCAAAAATATAATTATGTCAGAGGAAAGCACAGAATACTTTAAAGCCTTGGGAGCAAAGATTCTCTCAAGTGAGACCCGCAACCCAGAAACCATGAAGTATTCAGGACAGATTTCTCCTACAAGACTTTAAAACTCTTGTATAATGGGGGCGGGTATAAAAAGGATAAAACACACATGGTGGAGAGAAATTACTGCAACACATTTAGCATACAAGGTATTAATAACCAGAATGTATAAAAACCGCTATAAATAATTTCGGAGAAGGCAAACAAGTGAACACTAAAAGGAGTAAAGGATGCCAGATGGCAGTTTCAAACAGAGAAACAAAATGGACACTCACTCTCACTGGCAATTCTGTGTGTGTGTTTCTCACTTAGAAGACAGCACAAATTGTCAAATATGGGGAAAATAAGGGGAAACTGGCATATTCATATGCAGTAGATAGAAGTCTTTTTGAAGTCCTTTGGGAAGGCAATTATATATTTTAAATCTCAAATTCCTTTTTTTATTGTTGTTCAAGTACACTTGTCTCCATCCCCTGCCCACTCTCCCCCACCCCACCCACCCCACCTCCCACCCTCAATCCTACCTCCCTTTGGCTCTGTCTGTGTGTCCTTTATACACGTTCCTTGATGACCCTTCCCTTTCTTTCCCCTGGTATTCCCCTCACCCTTCCCCTCTGGTCACTGTCAGTTTGTTCTTTATTTCAACATCTTTGATTATATTTTGCTTGATTGTTTTGTTGATTAGGTTCCACTTATAGGTGAGATCACAGACACATAGATCAACAGAACAGAATAGAGAGCCCAGAAATAAACCCACATCTCTATTTGACAAAGGGGAAGGAGCAAAAAATGGAGTAAAAACAGCCTCTTTAACAGACGATGTTGGGAGATCTGGACAGCTACATGCAAAAAAATGGAACGTGACCACCTACTTATGCCATACACAAAAATAAACTCAAGATGGATAAAAGACTTAAATATAAGTCATGACACCATAAAAGTCCTAGAGGAGAACATAGGCAGGAAAATCTCAGATATTCTATGTAGCAATAAATCTCAAATTCCTTTGGGCTAGAAATTCTGCTTCTAGCAATACATTTAAAAGAAATATTTTCTCAAGTGTCCAATGATACATTCAAGTCCATGCGTAACTTTATGCATTAGTGCAAAACTGGAAGTGCTGAAATATCCATCAATAGGGAAGCAGTGAATGGAATGCAACGTATGGCATGTAAAAAGAATAATTTTATATATGTGTGTGTATATATCTATAACATGAAAAAGTTTCTAACCACATTATTTTATATAATAACATTGGTGTTAAAAATTACAAAGCAAAGATATATTCATACATACAAGAAAATATATGTGGAGAGACAGAGTGAGAGAGAGAGAAGAAAGACACGCAGAGAGAGGACTTGAAGGAAGAGGAAAGCGACGCAGAGTCACTGAGGGAGAGAGAAAGAGAAAAGAGAGGGGACGGAGGCAGACACATGTAGATGCATGGGAAGAGACAGGAGAATGCGTAACAGTGGTACCAACTGAGAAGGGAAAAGGAAAAGCACACCCCAGACGCCATTTCCGGATTTGCTCTTAATACTGCTGTCCTTTAAAAATCTCCTACAGTGAGAAAATATTCATAGACTAATCAAAAAAGACAAAACAATTCAAGTAGTGAGGTAGCAAAGAATTTTCCGTTTTGGTTCCTTGCCGTATCTGTTTGTAATGAACAAACTGGCCCCCTAATTTGGCCACTCCATTGGTTTTGGCTATTTATTAGTCATGCTTTGAGACAGGGCCAAATATTTAATGGATACAGAGGAAAAGAAGCAACATATTTCTCAAAAAGAAATTATTCACCAAATAATCACCTCAAAAGCCTTCACTTTAGATACATATTTACCTACCTTCCACACTTTCCTCCCCTAGAATCTAGAATTTTCCTTCCAGAAAATCTAGTTGCTAAGCAACATTTCCTTCTACTCTGTGGAGCTTGATGGCCATATTAACTTTTCATTAGTTTGATCTTTCTCTTTTCTCCTGATCATTATACACACACACACACACACACACAGAGTTTTCTAGAGCTTTCATGCATTTATTCGTTCATTTGCTCTGTAAGAAATTAAAGTGTTATCTTTTTTTTTTTATTATTCCACAGTCATACCCAAAAGAATGAAGAGAGGATTCCGTTTGCTTCTTCTAGGAGGGCAGCCACTAGAGAGATGGCTTTCCAAAACCTGCGGAGATGATTGGTCTGGGAGATTGGGAGTTGGAATCCTAGGTCTTACTCATTACTTTACAGTGTCGGCTTTCAGATGGTTAAGGCCTATTATAATTTTATTCAATAAATATTTATTGAGCTACTATTATGCTCCCTATAATATACTGGACATTGAGAATGCCACTGTCTGTGGAAACAGTTCTCGCCCGCCTCTAGCTTATTCAAACTCTGCTCCAACTTCCAACTACACCTTCTCCTAAGTTGGATGACAGTTGTCTAGGAGGAAGAATTTGTAGGGGGCTTATGCAAAGCCTTCTGCCCCACCTGGGTTCTGAAGGAGTGATGGGGTATGGGACATTTTCCTCCTTTGGCCAACAGAGTTTGAGAACTAGCTGTGGAAAGAACGTGAGCCATCGAATTCCTCCTGAGATTTTGGCCTCTGGAGAGCTGTGGTCCCTCTGCAGGAGCTACTAGTCTCCTCGGCCCTGGTATAGCTATGTGGACTACAAACACGGGGAAGCTGAAATGGGCCGAGCAGCACCTTCCCTTGCTGTTGATAAAGACTGCCTAGATTTCAGTCCTGGCTCCACTGCTTCCTAGTAGTAAGGCTTGGGCAAGTTCTTAATTCCTCTTTCATAAAATGGAAATAATGGTGTGTAGAATATTATATAGAAATATTCTAATTTTGATTAATTGCTTAGAACACGACCTAAAACATAACATGATCAAAAATATTGATTTTCCTATTTCTTCAGGCTGACACTGATTCTGTAGCTCAGAATGGAAAGGAAGGCTTGCGTAGAAAGGGGGCACATTTGTCAATCATCAGCTCACAAGAGTGTGTAATGGCACTTTCCCACCATTTTGTTTGCGGCTGTTTGTGGGGTCCAGCTAGGTCAACCTGAGCCCTGAAGGCAGTAAGAGCTCGTTCCCAAGGGGACCCATCACCTGATGGAGGGAGAGTTAGCAGAGCTGGTGGCTCCCAGTAAAACGGTAGCTCCCAGGGTTGAGAACCTCTGAGGGAGACGGGCCTCATATTTAATATCATCAACAGTAACAAACTGAGGACATTTAATCACAGCATTAAAATATACTTTCTGGAAATGAAATGCATGGTTTTTAATTTTTAAAAATGCAATGTATTAGATGAAATGAAAAACAGGATGAGCAGTGATGAGTACTGAATTCTTATCATGGAAAATCAAAGTACAGAAATGTTTCAAAAGTGAAACAAAAGATAAAGAGGTAGAAATACTGAGAAAAGAGAGAAGTGATTTGGAGACCACACAAGAGTCCAAATAAGCACATGATAGATGATCCAGGAGAGAAAACAAAGGGGAAAGAAAAGTAACAATTAAATACCAGGGAAAAATTCCCTGGCTTCCAGTAAGATTTGATTGCGGGTTAAAAGTGCTTACTGAATTTGAGCGGGATTTACTTGTAAGTGACAACAACTATGCATTTTATGATAAAATGCTTGAAGTTCAAAGATAAAAAAATAAAGTATTATAAGCTTCCAGACAGAAAAAAAAATAGTTATAAAGGAAAAGAGAATAGACTGACATCAGATTTTTTTTGTCTGTCATCCTACAAAGCATTTAAATACCATCCACAGGTTAGTGAGAGAAAGGGCTGTGAAGAAAGAAACAAGAATTCAATGAAGGTATCAGCACATAACTCTTCTGAGAAGAATACTCAAAAGAAATCTTTAGTCAGGTAAGTGATTCCGAACAGAAATCCTAACATAAGCAAAGGTGGAGAAGAAAATGATAATGTGAGATGAACTTTGCAATAGGTGAAGTGACTTGAAATAATTAAGTGCTTTGAAATAGAATGGTATTCTCTAAAATAATGGTTTAGAACAGCAATTTTTTATTTAATTTTTAAAATTGATTTGACACATACATACAAACATCGATTTGTTATTCTACTTGTTTACTCATTCATTGGTTGATGCTTGCATGTGCCTTGACTGGGCATCGAACCCACAACCTTGGTCTATTGGAACAACACTCTAACCAGCTGAGCTATTTGGCCAGAGGTAGAATAGTAATTTTCAACTGGTGTGACACAAGAATTTTTGAAACATGCAATACCTGACTATAGGGCACTGACCTCTTTTCCCTTAAATAGTCAAATAAAAAAAAGGACAATAGCCAACAGAACAATATCTGTCCTGTTTGAATCAATCAAAATTATATGCATTTTTTCAGCAGATAGGCAAAAAATATATTTTTAGGTGTGTTGCAGAATTTCAGTAATTAATTTACCTGTGCCATGGGATGAACAAGGTTGAAAATTGCTGGTTTAGAATTAAAACACAAAATAATTTTACCAAAACTTTTGTGCTGAGAATGAGGAGAAAGGGGGAGAAGTAAAAGAATTCTCATCCGAGTTTAGGGAGCATTGGAATTAGAGCCTTCCTCCCATCCATCTAATGTGGGGGAGCAGCTGGAGATTAGGTGTGCCTCGGTCAGGGCGACTGTCTCAACTTGAACTGCATTCAGCTTCACAAAACAGCTTCACAAGAAATCGCACTAAACAGGGGCTGTGTGTCTCATGTAACAGAGGTGGGGGTCAGACAGTACAGCTCACATCCACACTGCCAGGAAGGCCCTAGGCAAACGCCTGCATTTCTACTCAGTCCTCCTCCTTGTGGCTTTGTCCACACGATGGCTGCTCCAGCTCTGGACATATCTGCACTTTAGGCAGGAAGAAGAAAAAAAAGCAACGGTGAAAAAGGACACGCCAGCGGAGTGTATATATATATATATATAAATTATTGTTCTCCCTAAAGCCCCACTGAATAAATTTCTATTTTTATATTATTAGCCAGAGTGGTCCCCTGGCCACTCTTGGTCAAAAGAAAGCATGTGAAATCAAATTGGAGACACCCACGTGCCCCAAAGAAATCTGCACTCTGCAGAGGAGGAGGAGGATGCTATCAGTAAGTTATTAGCAGTGTCAGCAATGGCAACAGTTGATATTTTACTTTTATATCACAAGTGAGAATTTGTGTTTGAAATAGGAAGTTAATCCCTAGTACAATGGAAATATAAAGTTGAACTTTCAAATTAACATGAGGAAAAAAAGAATAAAGTATAGTTTGATCACACCAAGGTAAACAAAGCCAGGTAAAGAAGGAAACAATGAAATAAAACAGTAAACATTAATATAACAAGAAATATAGAGTTCTTATTTAAAATAGGAAAGGGCCAAATTGTTCCAATTTTGTTTAAAAAACAAACTCTGACCTTGAGGGCATTCTGCTAAGTGAAATAAGGTAGAGAAAGACAAATATCATATGATCTCATGTGTGAAATTAAAAACAACAAAAAATACCCACCCCCTCCACCCCCACCCTGCTGAACTCATAGATACAGAGAACAAATCAGTGGTTGCCAGAGGTGGGGGGGTGGGGGTGGGAGGGGCAAAGGTTGTCAGAAGGTACAAACTTCCAGTTATCAAATAACTAAGTCCTGGAGATGTAATGTACAGCATGGTGACTATAGTTAATAATAGTGGATCATATATTTGGAAGTTGCTAAAAGAATAGATCTTAAAAGTTCTTAACACAAGAAAGAAATTGTAACTATGAGGTGAACGATGTTAACGAGACGTACTGTGGTGGTCGTTTTCCAATAGACACAGAACACCATTATGTTGTACACCTGAAACTGATACAGTGTTTTATGTCCATTACATCTGGGTAAAATATAACAAACAAAAATAAAACTATATGTTATTTGTAAGAGATATACCCACAATGATAAATTTAAAAATGATAGTAAAAAATGAGACATGACTACCAGGAAAATGTAAATAGAAAGGATCACAGTGAAATATATGTATTGAATAAGGTACAGGCCTTTATGTAATGAGAAAAGTTTCCAGTTTTGAAGATGACAGACATATTCTTATAGCATCAAACAACACAGTGACTAAAAACACAGAGTGATATAACTTAGAACAATAAAATTGAAAATAATTATAGAGAGAAATTTTAATATATCACTGAGAATTAGGCCAATCTAGTAGAAAAGTTTATTTTCTAGTAGAGTTATTGGGAATGGCTATAATTGTAGATAGGCAATTATAACATAGGAAATAATTGCTATGATGGAAGTGAATACAGGGTGTCCCTAACCCAATTTCTTTTCCGGTAGATAATACACACACAAAGTAGGTTAAATAAGGATGGAGTTCATGATTAGAGCAGGTAATTCCATTCTGGGACACACTTTAAGGTCACCTCTTTTTTGTTTCTACAGCTCTTCCTGGTTTAAAAGTGAAAATTTAAGAAGTACATCATCAAAATAAACTGCAATCAACACATGTGACTTTACTAAATACACATTTTTTCAAAAAAGGAAACGGATTTCTTTTCTAGATCATTGATATACTTCATTAAATAGTTTTAATGAAGTAAAAGTCTGGGAAAATACTCATCTAATTAATCTTTTTTTCTCATCTATAGTAAATAAATGTGTAAGAGCAGATAGTCACAGGGCCTTTAAAACAGTTCCTGCCCCAGGATGAGAACGTGGGTGAGCTAGGTTTGCTGCTGTAGCCATCTGTCTGCCGGACGAGACTGACCCCAGCACCTCAGTCGCCCACTGCTCCTGTCTCCTCTCCAACCAGGTGGCAACTTCCCTAACTTCTCATACTCTCTTTTCCCTCCAAATTTAACCACTTTTAGTTTTCTTTTTCTGAACTTATTCTGTATATTTACTGTGATAGTTCTGAAGTGTATTCAATCATGATTCAAATATGTAATTATTACTGGAGCATATTGAGACCTTGAATCTTACAGAAAACAGTGAATTACATAATCTCATTTTTTTTTTGAGACAGTGCTTTGGTAAAATGCCAATGTAGACAAATGCTTATGAGATATATACACAAAACTACTTACAAAACCTTTAAGCACAGCAATTAGATACAAACTTTTAAAAACATGATGTTCTGTTACATAAGACTATAATTTCATCTCTGAATTTTAGATCTTGCATTTATTCCCTCCCGATCGTCTCACTTCTTGCAGCTTAGCGAATACCGAGCATTAAAAATCACTTAGCCATCTTTCACATCATTGTGAAAAGTTTTTATTCTTTGAGTCTGACCCAGGCAAGCTGATAATTAAGATTGTCAACATTAATTTTCAGTGAAGGCTTTACCGCATGCAGGGAGAATTCTGTAGATCTGCAGGGCCACGTTGAGTCACCACAGTGAGTGGGGCTGCCTGGGCGAGAGGTGTTAGGACTTCTGCACTGCAAGGAGCAGTCACGCACATGGAGGGGCTGCTTCGCAGGGGCACGACTTCCAGCATCCCGCCCGATGATTATGTAAATGACAGACCAATTTGTAATTAGCTGAGCTTAAAGCATTTGCCATATGAACACATTTAACATCTTTAAAATATAATCACAAAGTGTCTTCTCATGGTTTTAATATTTTTCAAGAATTCATCCAGAATGTTGACCATCAAATGAATTACTCTCCATAAAATCATTTTATGGAGAGTAATGCTGTTTGTGGTTTTTGTATTTTTTATGTTTATTTTTTTAAGATTTTATTTATTTATCTTTAGAGAGAGAGGAAGGGAAGGAGGAAGAGAGGGAGAGAAACATCAATGTGTGCTTGCCTCTTGTGTGCCCCTCACTGGGGACCTGGCCTGCAACCCAGGCATGTGCCCTGACTGGGAATTGAACCAGCAATGCTTTGGTTCGAAGGCCAGTGCTCAAACCACAGAGCCACACCAGCCAGGGCTCTTTGTGGTTTTGAGATGACAATGCAATACACCACCATTGGTCTGCATTCCTATTCTCACTGCACATGCGAATGTGTCACAGAGGAGACCGAAACTCATTCTCACAGACTTAGAGTCAAATACGTTAAATTAGCAAAGACATATAACATGTAGGAATCCTTTGAATTTATTAATAAAAGGGTTTTAAAATTTTTATATTAATGATATCCTAGGGCACAGGATAAATCTAGGTTATCAAATTACAAATTAAAGTTATTTCTTAGAGGGTTACCTATTTTGTCCTTCCCCAGAGCCCACCACACAGCCTCTGCACAGCCCCTGGCGTGTATGTTTCAGTCCATCCTCTGTCCCTGGCCTCCTGGTGTCAGAGACTGGAGGTGATTGCCTCAGTGATCCCCACATCAGCTGACGTTTTCTCACTTTTATTGTGCACAAATAAATCTTGTCTATTATTATTTATTCTAAGTCTAGATTTTATTTTTTATGTCTCCTGTACCTCTGCTCTATGTTTTTCCTGTGTTCTTCTACTGAAAGTGGCAAATCAATTTAAGTCCAAATTTATTCATGATGACAAAGTGCAAATATTTGGTTTCTTCATTATGTTTTCTTAGTCTTATTCAATTTTTACATATTGAAATATATAAATTGTTTTATGAACTATTTCCATTTTAATATAGCTACAACATTATATTCTTTTTTTTAATGATTTTTTATTATTTTTAGAGAGAGGGGAAGAGAGGGAGAAGAGAGGGAGAGAAACACCTATATGTGGCTGCCTCTTACACACCTCTTACTGGGGACTTGCCCCACAACCCAGGCATGTGCCCTGACTGGGAATTGAACTGGTGACACTTAGCTTTGCAGTCCAGTGATCGATCCACTGAGCCACAGCAACCAGGGCTTCATTTTCTTTTTTTTTAAGACTTTATTTATTTTTAGAGAGAGGAGAAGGGAGGGAGAAAGAGAGGGAGAATAGCAATGTATGGTTGCCTCTCACATGGCCCTCACTGGGGACCTGGCCTGAAACCCAGGCATGTGCCCTGGCTGAGAATTGAACCGGGACCCCTTGGTTCCCAGCCTGTGCCCAATCCACCAAGCTACACCAGCTGGGTATTTTTAAGAAGATATATATATATATATATATATATATATATATATATATATATATATATATATTTAGGTTTCAATAGCTCTAAATTTCATTAAAGAACAGTGAATGGGGCATCCAAATGGATAAAGCTGAGAGCCACAGATCTGTGTGATTTCCCAAAGATTTAGTGGGTATGGATATGAGTGTGATTATGATTGTGATTAACAGCTATAGTCATGGTTACCATTACCTTAGGGTCATTTACCTACGCTAAGCCAGAAAAGCAGCTAAATACTAATCCATATTACTTCAGAAAAAAATTCTGTGAAGTTGGAGGAATCAGGCCACCTAATATGAATCTATACTACAAGACCACAGTCATCAGAACAGCATGGCACTGGCATAAAAACAGAGACATAGATTAATTTAACAGAATAGAGAACCCAGAAATAAACCCATGCCTTTATAGTCAATTGATATTTGACAGAGGAAGCAAGTACATAAAATGGGCTAAAGATACAGTATTGGGAAAATTGGACAGATACATGCAGAAAAATGAAAGTAGATCGCCTTCTTATGCCACACAGAAGAATAAATTCAAAATGGATTGAAAACTTAAATGTTAGCCCTGAAAACATAAAAATCCTAGAGGAAAACATAGGCAGTAAAATCTCAGACATTGGCCCTGGCTGGTGTAGCTCAGTGGATTGAGCGCGGGCTAGGAACCAAGCGGTCCCGGTTCGATTCCCAGTTGGAGCACATGCCTAGGTTGCAGGCCAGGTCCCCATGAGGGCCATGTGAGAGGCAACCATACATTGCTGTTTCTCTCCCTCTCTGTCTCCCTCCCTTCCCCTCTCTCTAAAAACAAATAAAAATAAAATCTTTAAAAAAAAAATCTCAGACATTGCTTGTAGCAATATTTTATCTGATATATCTCCTTAGGCAAGAGAAATGAAAGAAAAAAATAAATGGGACTACATCAAACTAAAAAGTTTTGCACAGCAAAGAAACTATCAACAAAATAAAGGGCAATCCATTGAACTGGAGAACATATTTGCCAATACATCTGATAAGGGGTTAATATACAAAATTTATTATAAATAACTTATCAAAGTCAACACCAAAAAAACAAACACTACTAAAAAATGGGCAAAAGACCTAAATAGACACTTCTCCAAAGAGGACACACTGATGGACAATTGACATATCAAAAGACATCAACATCACTAATTATCAGAGAAATGCAAATTCAAACCACGAGGAGATATCATCCCACACCTGTCAGAATGGCTCTCATCAATAAATTAATAAACCCGTGCTGCTGAGGATGTGGAGAAAGGGAACCCCTTTGTACTGTTGGTGGAAACGCAGATTGCTGCAGCCACTGTGGAAAACAGTATGGAGTACCTCAAAATATTATAAATGGAATTGCTTTATGATCCAGTGATTCTGCTTCTGGGAATTTATCCAAAAAAACACGAAACACTGATTCAAAAGAATATAAACACTCCTGTGTTCATTGCAGCATTATTTACAATCACCAAGATATGGAAGCAGCCCAAGTGTCCATCGTAGATGAGCAGATAAAACAACTATGGGACATTTACACAATGGAATACTACTTGGTCATAAAAAAGAAGAAAATTTTACCTTTCTGACAGCATGGATAGACCTGGAGAACACTATGCTAAGTGAAATAAACCACTCAGAGAAAGATAATTACCATATGATTTCATTCATAAATGGAATCTAATGAACAAAATGAACTAACAAGCAAAATAGAGACAGACTCATAGATAGAGAGCAGGATGACAGCTCTGGAGAGTGGTGGTTAGGGGCTAGAGGGCTCTATCAAAAAGGAAAAAGAACTCATGGACATGGACAACAGTGTGGTGATTACAGGGGGGAAGGAGGTATTAGGGGGGTAAATGGTAATGGAAAAATACAATAAAAATAAATTAAAACAATTTTTTAAAAGATTTTATTTATTTTTTGAGAGAGGGAACAGGAAGGAGAAAGAGAGTTAGAGAAATATCAATGTGTGGTTGCCTCTCAATCACCCCGTACTGGGGACCTGGACTGTAACCCAAGCAGGAGCCCTGACTGGGAATCGAACCAACCACCCTTTCGTTTGCAGGTCGGCACTCAATCCACTGAGCCACACCAGCTAGGGCTAAAAATTGTTTTTGAATTTACTTTTATTTTCACTTTCTCCATCCTCTTTCTTTAAATATCCTTGCCAACATATTTTCTCCACTATCCCTTCTAAAATGTTTCTACTTTCCAACATCATGTTGCGTTGCAGCCGATCAAGGCCTGACAGGTTCACAGTATTCAGGCAGATGGAATAATATTCACGCAGCCGTGGGGATGTCTGGCATGTCTTTATTCATGGTGGGAGAGCCACACACGCTGCAAACCCTGTGTCCCCCTGCATGTCTCTGCGTGGCACACATCGTGGCCCTTGATCCCCAGAGTGGCACCCAGCAGGGAGCCCCTAGCCCCTCTTAAATACTAGAAAAAACAAAGCCAGCAAAAAGACAAAAAATTATATAACAGCATAATTCCATGCATGCGAGGCACTCTGTTATGGGAACAGTTTATTGGACCCAGTCTCAAGGTTGTGAGAACACTACTTATCAGGCCCCTCCAAGGCTATGGGAACACTCCTTCCCTTCTTACCCAGACACCTGGGTGAGGAAGCCAGACTGCCTCCACTTACCCTACACATGCCATACCTCTGCTCAAGTGCTGTTCATCCGTTACCAAACAGCGCCTGGGATTCTGCTGCCCACCACCGCCCTTTGGACAAAAATTCCAGAGGCAAAGGTTTGGCCATAATGGAAAGGAGTCTTTATTCAAAACCAGTTACTTAAGCCTGTCAAGTCACAGCTCGAATCACTTAAGCCGATCAGGTAAGGCTAAACTCTAACACCTGAGTTCTCCTATTGTTTCCCCCTGTTTTTAGTTATCTTCTTTCTATACGGTTAGTTTACAAACAAAAGGCAACAAAATATACAAAAACGACACAATTTTGGAAGAATGGCAGGCTTCTGCCTCAGAGCCTATTCCCTCTAGAACACCCAAAGAATAAACCTAACGCCCTCTGCCAGGCCAGCCTGATCCTAGGCTGTGCCGGAGTTTCTTCCCAACCAAAATACCGTCAGTTGGGAAATGCTGGCAGCTGCCTCGCAATCAATCTGAGGAAGAAGAGCCTGACAGAGACCCTGGGAACTGAACCCGACCCGAGCCGAAAAAGAGCCAGCTCAGGGAGCCAGAGAGCTCTCCTTTTGTTTCCATTGGCTCTGGAGGGATTCATCTTCTCAGCCAATCCCAGCCTAGGCCTCCAGAAACTCCGCCCACAGCCCTTCCCTACTTCTCCCCAGTGACCTGAGTTATCCTAATCAGATCCCTCTGTATCACTTCCTGCCTGGAATGGGCTTCCCCCACATTCAGTTTTCCAGGTTTAAGTCAAACACCATACTGACAGAAAGTCTTCCTTAATCATCTCTATTGGAAGTAAATATCTTTAGACCCAGAATTTCCATAGCAGTATTTTCAAGCAAATATATTTCTCTTTGTCATAATCTTTCTACTTTGTATTATGGCTATTTATATACATGACTTAATTTGTCACATGAGCTCATAAGCTCCTTGAGGGCAGGATGTTTGCTTTATTATTCCTCCACCATGTGCTTTATTACCCAAATGAATAAATAATCTACAATCCACCAAGAGCCTGAATTCCAGGAACTTTTGGACATAAAATAATTGTTATTTTCAACATTGCAATTAGATATATAGTCTTAAATTTAATTGGGCTTAAACTTGACATATACTATATATAAAATATTTAATGTAAAAGCGATTTAAATGAAATTGAGAAGGAAAAATAATAGTGTTTCATGTACAAACATTTAGACCTTCTGATAACATTTTTACTGAAATTTAACTATGGTTCAAATTTCTAAAGAATGTTCCCAATAACAAAGAGGCAATGGTCCTATTAATATCACTGTGGGAAGATCACATGGTTTGAGAGAAAGAATGGATATTCCACAAACGAAGGTGTTGTTTGGATTAGTGGGTAGGTGGAAACATTTAGTGTAGTTCTTTCTTTAGCAGAATGCTGTAGCGGATTGCACTCGGATGCAGACGCATCTATTAGAGCAAATTCTCTTTGCAGAACGTCAGTGATTTTGTGTACTTCTAATTCCTCTCTGTCTTGAACTTCTAAGCCTGATAAAATTAAAATGAATTATTAGGAGAAAAAGCAATTAAAATCAGACCCTTAGGTTACATTTCACAAGTTTACAGTGGACCAGCTCTGGGAGAGCCCAGCTAGAGAGTCCGTGAGTGGGAAGCTCCAGAGCAGCCCCTTTAGTGACAGCTGGCGCCTTGCATAACCCACTCTGCCCTCAAACACAGATCCTGCGAGGTAATGCACAATCCGTACTAACAATCAAGAGGATTTCCCCCAAATTTTTAATACAAAACATATATAGCTTGCCAAAAGAGGCTGAAAAACAAAATTTCAGTAACTAGGCCTTTATGTCTCAATGAAAACTCATACTAGAAAAAATTTAGTCATTTCATGTTTTAAATTTTTAGTATGTATACATTATTTAAAATGCAAATTTCTCTCCCCATCCTAGAAGATTAGAATTGCAGTTCAAATTTCTTTTTCCTATTTGGATATTTTACTGCCATCTACATTAACAAACTTACAAAACTTGCATACCGTTTCCTTGCCTTATAAAAATAATGAATGTATCAGCCAGGATCCAGTTGTGAGAACAGAAACCACACTTATTTTAACAGAGTAAATTTCATTTAAGGAATTGGTTGAACAGTTATTGGAGGACTGAAAGGTAAAAAAAAACAACACACAGATAAAGGAATTGCAGAGAGCGGCTCCTACCTGAAGGGCTGGAGGAACAAAGGGAAAGGTTGAGGTAACTGAAACTGAACTGCTGGTGCCGGTACCTAGGAGCTCAGAGCGGGGATGTTCGTAGCTGGGCCTCAGACGGCTGAGGAAGGGCCACTGAAGGGGCAGCTGCAAACTGGTGCCACTTTCTGAGGGGGCAAACGAGACGGGTTCTGCAAGTGGGGGAAATAAACTGCTGCTGTTGGGAAGGAAAAGGATTGCTGTGGTGACCCTGACATGAGCAGAAGGTAGAACTGGAAGGAGCTAGTCCTCCCTGCCTGTTGTTTTGCCTTCTGCCTCTTGGGCCCCATTTTAGCCAGGAGCCAGATGGCAAAGAAGAAATGCAGTTTCGAAAGTTCCAGACCCACAGTCATAGAGAAGAGTAGAGAAGGGTGGGAATGAAGCCAAGAGATAAAAGCTAATAAAAAGAATCAGTAGTTAAGCTTTTACGTTTTAATGGATATGTATACTTAATTTAAGTATAAATTAATGCTTTAATTTTTCATTATTTTTATGCTACACTGAGTGCTATACCCCCCCAAAAAGGAAAATTGCAATTAAACCTTTTCATTAATATCGCATTAATGAAGTCATCAATGTGATGCTTTTTCCTTATAACAAGTAATGGATTACTTATGCTACAATTTTATTCAAGTTACCAACGATACCCTAAACTATTTCAAATTTTGGCTTATAACACTGTGTTAGAATTCCTTGACTAAATTAGTTTTACAGGAACCACTATAGAGGACACATGGACAGAACCAAGGGGGAGGGTGGAAGAAGGGGAGGGAGGTGGGTTTGGAGGGGTGGGGGGAGGGGAGAGGATGCAGACAACTGTAATTGAACAACAATAAAGTAATTAAAATTAAAAAAATTACTTCACGACAAACTGTTTATAAACAACCCAACTGCTACTAAAAAATAAATAAATAAAATAGATAAATAAATAATTGGGGAAAAAATGAGTCTTACAATTTGTCTCTACATGTCAATCAATGTCAAAAATTTTTCTTCAAGTATGATTTGTCTTCAAATATTAGTATTATATAGAAAAAGGATATTTTAAAAAATATAACATGAAATAACATAATTTTGGACCAATTAGGAAATGGTCCTTATAGATAGAAATATGTAAGTTTTTTATTTTCAATTTTGTATCTAAAATATACATACATTTTTTCTGTCATGCCTTACACCTTAGCATGAATAAAAATAACAGTTTTTTAAATAGCTACTTTTTACCAAATGCTGCCATGATCAGTACATAGATAATCCTCATCACAAATGTTTGAGGGAGATACTACATTATCATTCTATAATCCACTAAGATCGCATGATTAATTAATGGTTAACAATAAGAATTGTTATAGTGCTATTAACATCAATTGCCTTGCACTTGATCTTAGGTACCTATACAGTCCATGGGTAAAAGCCAAATTTGATGTTTTTTCTCTAGAATGCCATAATGCTTCTTTTGAGGAACAGTGTGACTTACCATCCTTACAATTTTCTCTCCAAATATAATTATGTTATTAGTTGCGGTTTGTGCTATGTATTGCTAGAAAAGTAGTATATGAAAGGAGAATAGTCTAATGCATAAGTGATGGAATAATAGAGTCTCAGAGTTGGAAGGCACCTTAATAACCATCACCTAGTCTAATTTACAAATCTCTTGTTATAACGCACTAAAATTCACTGAGTACTTGCTAGTCCTAAGCACAATGCTAAATGGTTTATAGGCACTATTACATTTAATCCTCACCACAATAGAACTAATAAGTGAATATAGAAAGACTACTAGACACAAGATTAATGTACAAAATTTAATTATAGTCCTACAGATATGCAACAAAAAATAGAAAATAAAATAGCATCATTTATAATATTCTCAAAACTCACCAAATACTTAGAAATAGACTTAACAGACAGTGGATGAAATTTCTCTACTTGAAACCAAAAAAAAAATTGTCAAAAGAAATTAAAGAAGAGATATATTAAAAGGAGTAGTAAACTATGCATATGAATTGGGAAACTCCACAGTAAAAAGACATTGTCGATTCTCCTCAAGATAATGAATAGCATCAGTTCAGTTTCAATAAAAAATTCAACAGGTCTTCTTGTTATTGTTTCTGTGAGAAAATTGACAAAATCCATATAGAAATATAAAGAGCTAGAAATACTCAAAATGATTTTAAATAAAGAGCTGGAGAAATTACAAAAAGATATCGATATATATTAAAAGGTATATTACCTTAAAATGTGGCATTGGAACAAAAATAAGCAATTGACCAGCAAAATATAATAGAGAGTGAAAAAGATATTTACCATATTTTGCCGTGTATAATGCACTCCCATGTATAAAGTGCACCCACGTTTTTGGCCAAAACTTTCAGGAAAAAGCTCTTTCTTTTTAATTTTTAAAATTCAATTATTTATTTATTTAAATTTAGAAACAAAACTGATTACTGTATTCCAGGGTATTTTGCATACAGATATTGTTATTGCTTTCTAGAGTTACACTTCTAGCACATAAGCATGAATAAAAGAATTAAAAACATTTATATAGATTCAGAATTAATACTACCCATGTATGTGTCTCTTCATTTTTCCCTCAAAAATTTGGGCAAAAAATGCACATTATACATGGCAAAATATGGTAAATTCTCAAAAAGATGACACTGTTGTCTTTTCAATAAATAACCCTTAGTCAATTAGATATCCATATCAAAATTTATTGTAACGTCACTTTAAGCTTCAAAAAAACTGGAAGCAACTTGATATATCTTGACCCTACTTCACACCATACACAAGAATCAATTTCCAATGGGTTATACATTTAAAAGGAAAAGGCAATAAAATTAAGCTTTTAAAGAAAATTTAAGGAATATCATTAAGACTGTGAAATAAGCAAATATTTCTTAAAGTGAGACAAAGGGCCCCCCAAATTGACACATTGGACTATGTTAAAATATATGACTCCTGTCCATCAAGACAGTGTTAATGCCTCTGGCTCGGTAGCTCAGTTGGTGGTTGCAGGTTAGATCCCTAGTCAAGGCACATACAAGAAGCAACCAATGAATGCATCAATAACTGGAACAACAAACTCATGTTTCTCTCTCCCTTCTTCTCTCTCTCTAAAATCAATAAATACAAAAAATTTAAAATATACTATCAAGAGACTAAACAGGAAAACAACACTAGAAAGACTAGAAACTATATATATATAGGCTAGAAACAGTACATATATAAAACAACTCATATCTAGGGACTTAACTCCTACAAATAAATAATAAAAATGCAGTTCATCAAATAGAAATACGAACAAAAGACAGTTTCCAAAAGATGATATCAAAATAGCCAATATACATATAAAAGTGGGCTCAACTTTATTAGTAACCAGAGGATATAAAGTAAATTTACCACAATGTAGCACCACAGTACACCCACCGGACTGACTAAAATAGACAAAAAACAAAACAAACCCCCCCAGTAGCTAACTTCTGTCTGTGAGGATGTGGGAAGTCAGATCACCCAGCCATTCCTGGTGAAAACAGCACTACCGTTTTGTGAAACTTTTTAGCAGTATCTCGAAACATGTGCATATTCCATTCGACCTACAATTTCAACCTCAGATGAACACAAAACAGAAATGCAATATATCTTCCCCAAATACAAGTAGGAGATTGTTTATAGAAGCATTCATTAAAGTCCAAAACTACCCAAATGTCAGAAATAATTAAAGGAAAAAGAAATAGTGTGGCATTTTTATCAAAATTGAATAGTGTGCGCAATGAGCAGAGGTTATTTACAATCACTTGCAACGATGTAAATAATCTCACATAGTGTTGAGCGGCAGAGTCAGACACAGAAGAACAGACACGGCATGACTCTGCAGGCACGAAGGACGGGAGCAGAGGCCGCACGGCGAAAACTGAAGCGGGTGGTTTTCCTGTGGGAGTGGCGACCGGCATGGGTTGAGAGGGGGGTTTCTGAGGTGCTAGTAAACTTGTATTCTTTGAATTAAACAACAATATACAGGTGTGCAAAATTTGTGAAAATTCCATAGCCTGTTCACTGATTTTCACATTTTCATTATAGTTATGTTTTAATTACTTGTTTAAAATGCGCCTACCCTCAGACCTAACAACTCCTTTAATTGCATAGACATGAAATGACTACAAGGTAAGGGTTATGTACAAAATTTGTATTGTAACATCACTCTAAGCTCCAAGAAAATCGCAAGTAACTTGAATTTTAATTAATAGATGAATAATTGAATGTGATATGCTTCATTCACACCAAAGAATAATATGGCAATTAAAAAGAATACTATTGAATTTCTTCCAGCTGACTCAGAGGGATTTTCAGGGTGTGTTATTAAGTGAGAAAGTCCGCAGAGGACTATGAAAGTTGTGATTTCATATTCCTAAAGCAATCTCTCTGTGTGCATTTGTGTGCATGCAAGGAGGTGTTGATAACACCAGTTACTTGGGTTGTGGGCGGGTGCCTGAGTGGAGTAAGGGGAAGGAGAGGAGGGTCACACACACACATACACACATATTCTCAAAACTACATTTGGAAAAAGTGGCTCAGTATTAAAAAAAAAAGTCACACACACTCCGCCCTCATCCATGTGCAGTTGTACATAGGCATAAAAAGATGAATAAAAAATTTGTCTTTTAATTGTTAATTGGTTTCTCAAGGTTGTGGGATTTCGTGTGTTATTTTAAATTTTCTCATACGTATGTGCATTGTTTGAATTTTTACAATGTGTATGTTTTAATTACATGGCTAAATCTACAGTAAACTTTTTTCATAATAAAAATAAATCTGTAATAGGTGAAGAAATTGGTACTTTTGAGAAATATGAACCAAGCACTGCTTAAAAGGCTACTTGAGTAATTTGAGAAGATATTTAAGAATAAGATGTTACTCAAATGCAAGAGCAGAGAAACAAGGAAGATTATAGAGTAATTATTAGATTTAAAATGTTTTGTATTGATAAAAAGGAAGGTTCAAAAAGTACGTATAATATTCAAACATTGTCGACAAATTTAAATTGTAATGACTCCATATATACCCTGGTCTGGGACAGAGCATATTTAGAATGAGCCAGAAGACAGCGTCTGTGCCCCAGTGGTTGCCTGTGGGAGAGGAGCAGGAAGTTGGTGATGGACATACTTAACTTCATATCCTTTTTAAACATTATGTTAAGTATTATCCCTTCAAAAGAGTAAGAAGGAAAAAAGGAAAGGAGGGAAGGACATAGTTAGGAAAGGAGTGTTAACTTTGTGCTTTATCGAGAGCCAACATTAAGATTTATTTTATTTTTCTGACAACATCACAGTATCATTTTTGGGTTGGTAAAATGAAAATATGGCCAGCTCTTTCTTAAAGTCAAATGGGGCTCTCTCCCGTGAGTCCATCAATGCAAGCATAAATGCTGTAAGAGGCTCCACTGATGATCAGTTTGGTTCTCTGTGTTGAACAGAGACCCATGCACAGTCCGTTGTAATGTGTGGATGAAGGACTTCTACATAGAAAGTGCATTGATCCAGGGATTCTGAGGAAAAGAGAAGCGAGTCATTTCATGACCTATGTTTTATGAGTAGAAAGTAGTTCCTGGAATGGAATGTTTACTTTTTTTTCTGGAAAAACAAGCAGTGCGAATGCTGGGAATTTATCACGGTGTGCCACATGTTATTATGAAATGAAATTTATTTTCCTTAACATAAAATGACTATATAATTTTTTCTGTTGCCATGTTCTGTTTTTTTTCTGTGTGAGACTTAATCTTATTTCAAATCTCAGTAAGTTGCTTATATTGAGAATAAATGGATTAAACTAGATAATGAGAACTAAATAGAAAAACTTGCACCCCTGTCAGATCCAAACAATTCCGTGAGAGCACAGCACAGTCTGACAGGCGATCCCCGGTCACTGCAGCCTTGACAGGGGTCACTGCCGCAGCTGTGCCCATGTTTCTACAATGTATACATTATTAAAATAACAATTATGTAGTGAGAACCTGTGATGTTTTACCATGGGCTAGGGCTCTGATTATACCAAAATGAATATTATAGATATATTCTTAGTGGATATTCAAATTAGTCAAGGAGACAGAGGAGTAAAATGATAATTACAATACTGTAGGAAAGCTCCTGGTTGAAGAAGGTGTGCATTTCACTCCCAATTGAAACCTCACTAAAATGACAATAAAGGATAAAATAAAATTAAATTAAAAAATTTAAAGGCATAAACCTATGTGAAAAAAATAGAAGAAATTATGGCAATAAAATTTATAAAGATGAAATCCAGATGGCTGAGTAACAAACAACTTCACAAACCTGAAAAAGTTGAACAACGATTTTTAAAAAAGCAAAATTTAGAACACTCTGCATAATATGCTAACTTTTTTATTTAAACAGGGGATTAAAAATACTTGTACATTTGCTTGGTTTGTCTTGAAACAATGCTGGAAAGATAACACAAGAAACTAGTAAGATGAAGAAGGGAAAGACGGGTGAAAGTGAATGGGACTGAGAAGGAAGGAATGGTTTTCAATATGTACCTTTTGGTATTGTTTTGATTTCTAAGCCAGGTGAATATTCAAAAATTATTTCATGTTTAGGAATACTACTCTGCCATAAAAAGGAAGAGAAGAAGAAAATTTTACCCTTTGGGGCAGTCTGGATAGACTGGGAGAGCATTATGCTACATGAAATAAGCCACTTAGATTAATGAACAAACTGCACTAACAAGGAAAATAGAGACAGACTCAGCTGGAGAGCAGCATGGCAGCTAAAGTGGGATGGGGAGGTGGGGAGTGGGACTGAGCAAAAAGGAAAAAGGACTCATGGACATGGACAACAGTGTGGTGATTGCAGGGGGTGGGTATAAGGGGACTAAATGGTAAAGGAAAAAATACAATAAAAAATTTAAAAAATTATTTCACGTTTAAAAAAATACAGAAAACTATGGGCTTATACCTAATGCTATTACTATACTTCTTTCTGTTTGTGCTCCAGACTATAATAAATGTAAAAATACATTCTTTGGGCTGTCAAAAATATTTGTACAAATGCTTACACTTCAAATGTTGGAGCTAATGACATACATCTCAGAACACTGACGAAAGAGCCGCTAAGGTGCCAGAACCTCACGGCTGAGAAAATACTTGGAAAAGTTAGAGGCTCTTGCTTTATAAACGTTCATGACTGATACTTTTCCCTTTCACATCAGTAAGACAGTGTAGAGGTATTTATCTACTTGTAGCAACTCACGCAGTGGGACTAATGCTCTATATTGACAATGACGCTGTATTCCTACAATAAGTACTTGTAGTTTATACTAAAATTGTGGCCTTTGTAGATTCCGGTGCTACTTTGATTCTGGGAAACTTGCAGTTTTAGAAAAGTGACACCCTTGGAGGCACCCATTTGCAGAACCATGCTTACCCATAATTGCCATAAAACTGGTCGAACTTATGTTTCATCAATTATCTCGCCTCCGCCAAGAGTGATCTTCCCATGATTGATCTTCCCAAACTGATCTTCCCAATTTGATCTTGGAACGAAAGACCTCCCATATCTGTAACTGAAGCACATTAAAAGGGGGAGCATAATAGTCCTCACATCTGGGGATGGGAACCCTTTCAGGCAGATAAAAAATTTTAACCTTTTAGAACATGACTGCTTTCCCCAAAATACTCATAATTGAGACAGTGATTAATAGAACTGGATTCCTAAAATGTTGCCTAGGAATTTCCAGGAAGAATTTCCATTTTCAGTAGCAAAGCCTGCTATGCTTGTATACCTGAAACATCAGAATTTATCCCTGATTTATTGAGTAACTTTCAAAGGAAAGTAAAATATTGCCAAATTTAACCAATGAAAGAGCTGGGACCTATTTACATGGACTAATAGCTTTTCAGGAAATTAAGGAATAGAAATTATATATTTTACTAATTTGGGTAATAGTGATTTATGTATTTAGGGTAAAACTGTACAAAATGTTTCATAATTTGAAACCTTAATGAAGTATACCAGAAGCTTTTTCACCTGAATTGTAAGCAAGCAGCACATACAGTACTCAGGAAAATTCTGAGAAAAGAAATATGAAGAATAAGAAATTGGAAATCTCATGCTAGAGGACATTTCTGGGGTGACATGCAGGAAGAGGGACTCCAGAGAGACCTGTGTAGTCTTTCTGAGTTAAGGAGATAGAGTTGAAAATGTGAAGGATAAGGCAGCCAAAGTTTGGGGAGGGGGTTATTCGAGAAAAAGGAGCTTCTTAGAGAGAGAGACGTCTAAGATCTGCAGAGGGGTTCAGTGAGCCTAGGGCTGAGTATCGATCTATGCATGTGAAGAAACTACCCAAGTCTGGGGGAAGAACCATGGCAACAGAATCGGAAAAATGATTTTCATAGTAAAAAAGAACTGGAATTAGTGCTTCTCCCTGCCAGCCAAAGTAGAAAGACTTTCTAATACATGGGTCATTGGGCAGAATCATCAGAATTTTACTGATACGGTAGCGAGGCTAAATTCGCTCTAGACTAACCCTGTTCTGGATTTGTTAAAGTCTAACAAAGCTTTAAAGCAAGTCTCAAAGGAAAATAATTCTTTCCAAGTAACTTAACTGTGTCCTAGATTAAAGCTCAGAAATATTTAAAGAAATGTATTTATCAACCAGCAATGCAAAATTGAAAATGTCTGGCATCTTATTTAAAATTATTGGGCATGAAAAGAGGGAGGAAAATATGGTCCACAACAAAGAACTTAAGAGAGACAAGTACAGAAATGTCAAAAACTATAAAATTAGGATAAAGGTACATTAAAACAGTTATGGCACACATGTTAAAAGCTATAGTAAAACACTAACATGATGAAGAGAGAAGTGGAAGGTGTAAAAATAAAAGTCCCAAATTGAACTACTAGAGGTGAAAAATTAAAAACCTGAAATGAAAATTGCATTACATGGGATTAATAATGATCAGCCACTGAAGAGTTAAAGAACAGTTAAAATGTATCAATATCTCCAAAGGCCATGATGGTTCTAAATGTTTATGTACCCAATAACAGAATCTAAACATAAAAAGCAAAAACAGATGGAACTGAAAAAGGAAATAGACAAACCCACAACAGAGATTTTAACACCCTCCTTTCATTAATTTATAGAAAAAGAAAACATCAGTAAGAATATAAATTATTTGAGAAATATTATCATGCAATATCAGCTCATTGAAACATATAACATCTAACATAAAGAGTGGAATAAAGGCATGTTCAGACTTTTGAAGTCTCATGTGTATATCTCCATACTCCTCTTTCTTAAGAAGCTTCTAAAGGAGATGCTTCATAAAAGACAATAAACTAAGAAAGCAGAAACCATAGGCTACATAACACAGACAACTCAATTTAAACAGAGGCAGGGGAAACTCCAGAATGATGGTGAGCTCAAAGTGACAGCTGAGCTACTGGTTTAGAGAGAAATCATTTCAGATTTTGGCAACAGAATAGTGGGAGACAGGAGAGGGGCATAAAGGAGATAAAGTTCATAAAATATATATTAGTTTGAATTATTGTCAAATTTTAAAATAGTTTATTGATTTTTAGAGAGAGGGGAAGGGTGGGAGAAAGACAGAGAAGAGAGACATCAATGTGTGAAATATTGATCGGTTGCCTCTCGCACGCTCCCAGCTGGGGACCTGGCCCCCAACCCAGACATGTACCCCAGCTGGGAATTGAACCAGAGAACTTTCAGTCCATAGGATGATGTATAATCCACTGAACCACACCATTCAGGGCCAGAGATTTTTTTAAGGCAGAGTATATAGGTGATTTAGTGATAGCTACAGAGAAAACTTCAGGGGACAAGAAAATAAGACATTTATTCTCCTTAAGGAACATAAAAAGCTATACAAGAAAAGAAATGTAATCATAGTATATTTATATTGCTCAGTTGTGAGCCATATGGTATCACTGTATTATATCTGCATTAGAAGGATTGTGGATGGTGATGTATGTGTGTGTATGTCTTCCTTTGGTGGGCCATGGAAGGAGTAAAACAAATAAAAGCATTAAATTCTTATTTTCCATCAAGAAAAGACTAAAACATTAAGAAACCACAGATTACGTGGTAAAAGCTTGTCATTCGGCGATAAGGATTTAGAAATAAAAGAGGTCGCCAATACTGCTGAAGGTAGTTGAATTTGGACAGTAGGATATTACTTTTTATAATAAAACTTGTAAAACTCTGTTTAAATTATGTATATGCATGTATAACCTTGATGAAATTTAAAAAAATTTAAACAATAAATAGACAGTTTGCGAGATGTTCCATGAGAAAGAGATAAACATAGTACTGTTCTTTATGAGCATATTAGCTCAGTTGGGGTACAGGGCAAGGAAGACTTCTCTAAGAAAATTTTCTTTGCCATAGAGGTAAATTGAGGAAACAGCCTGAACTAAAGCCAAGTGGCATTCATGAACATGCTTCTTTGGTGGGTCCCAAGTAGCCCACTGGGGTGGGAGAGGAGCCGGCTGAGGAGTGGGGCTGGCTGGGCCTGGTGGTGCTCAAGTCAGGAAGGACCTTGTATGCTCAAAACGCACTTAACAGGGCAGATGTGCACTCTGAGGCAAGACTGATCTTTCAAATGGCAGATGAATTGGAAAATAAAAGGATTGGGAACAAGCAGGTCATTTAGGAGGCTGGTGAAGTAACTTAGGCAAGAAGTGGAGGCAGTTAAAAAGTGAGATTACACATGTAAGCTATTTTAAAGAGGTAGAATTGATAGGACTTTGGGAGATGAGGAAGAAGGAGAAGTCACTGATGATTTTCAGGGTTCTGTTTTGGCTGCTGGAAGAATTTAGTGGGAAGGAAAAGAGGAGCATATTTTCATAGGGACTATTATCAATTAAATGTTTGTGCCTCCCCCACCCCCAAGTTCTTATGTTGAAACCCTAGCCCCCAATGTAATGGTATCAGGAGCTGGGGCTTTGGTAGGCAATTAGGGTTAGATGAGGTCCAGAGGATGGAGCCCCCTGAAATGGGATAGTGCCCCTATAAGGGTCCCGAGAGAGCTTGCTTTTCTCTGCTTTTTGCCATGTGAGGATACAAAGCGAAGACAGACATCTACAAGCCAGAAAATGGGCTCTTGCCAGACCCCAGACCTGCCCGCACCTTGATCTTGGTCTTTCCAGCCTCCAGAACTGTGAGAAATAAATATTTGCTGTTTAAGCCATTCGGTCTATGGTATTTTTGTTATAGCAGCCTGAATTAAAACAGGGAATGATGAGTGCTATTGTATATTTGTATTGGCAGGATGTTAGATGTGTAAGTTCAGTTGCTCAATGGAAAGAATTCGAGAAAAATGTGTGGACTGGAGATACAGATTTTGAAACCCAAGTGGGATCTTCTAGGTTAAGTACATAGGAAAGAACCTGAAGCACACTAACATTAAGGAGGGAGTATATAGAAAAATGACTGAAACTACAAGAGAAGGAATGGCTAGAGAGGTCAGAGGAAAATCCGAAAAGAGCAGTGTTTCAGAAATCAAAATATTTTCAAGACAGAGGAAGTAGCAAACTGTGGCATGTGCCACAACAAAGAAACAAGGACAAAGAAAAGTTTTTCTTGGATTTCACAATGACACATAAAGGACAGCTTTGGTGAGGACAGCCTTGACCTTGCAGCAGTGGTGGGGGAATCTCTGTCACAGTCAGCGGGAGGAAGGAAGTGGAGAGAGAAGGGCACTCTTCATTTGACTGCACGCAGGTCCAGGGAGAGCCAGGTTTTTCTGACTCTTTCAACAATTGATTTTGACTAGGATTAGTTTTATAATCATTTTGTCTTAATACTCAGAGATTAAGGTTGGAATAAGGCTTAAATTTACCTAAGGTTAAGTGACAGTGCTGGGACTAAATCAGACCTTCTAGAGCCTGTGCTCTTCACCACCGCATTTTCTAGGACACTGCAGAGTGACCGTGACCATTTCCACAAGGCCTGTGTCTCCTCAAACCAGACATGCAGAGAATGTCAAGACATGTCCTAAATGATTTTTCAATGTTCAAGCTGAAAGGAACTAATTCAACTTGATCATGGTATGCACATTCGTCTGAGCTGTGGAGTTAGGTGAACGGCCCCAAACCACAGAGGTGCTAAGCCTGAGGCTTGAGAGTATGAACCCTAATCTCCAAGTCCTACTCAGTCCAACATATTTCTCAAAAAACTACCCTCAAAACAACACTCTCATGTGTAGGGGACACAAGCGTTTCTTATAGGAATGAGCCAGGTCATTCCAATTGATCAGATCTGTTATCCAAACATGTTTTGATGAACACTTATTTAAAAGTTGAGAAATAAAATTACTTTGATATGTAATAACTGGACCATACCAGTCTGCAAATCAGGTTTCCCTCTGAGTAATGACAAAGATGCTAAAATATGGTGCCAATTTTCCCTTCCTCGCTTAAAGCCAAGAAGGCAAGCTGCAGATAGAGTTGGGACCTACCGTAGAAGAGGTCGATTCTTTCAGTTCTGGAGATCACGCAAGGCAGCCCACCCCAGTGGGAAGATGAACTGCATTTGGAACTATGTAAAAATAAAGTTCCAGTCTTCTTGACCCATTTCTTTTGTTCTCTTCCTTTCTCCATCCCTCTCCTCCTGTCTCTTTTCTTCTCTCCCCCTTTTTCTCCTAGCTCTTTTTTCCTTCTTAGTGTCTTTCTGCTTTTTACCCTCACTCCCTTTTCTTCACCTTTTCCTTCCATTTCTCTTGCTCTTCTCTATTCTTGTTAAAAATAATTATGTTGTCTCACAAGTATGGGTGAGGGATCCTTTTTTCCTACAACCACTCCAACGCTTGTTATAATTTGACTTGGTGATAATAACCATCCTTACAGGTGTGAGGTGCTATCTCATTGTAGTTTTGGTTTGCATTTCCCTAACAGCTAGTGAAGTTGTTGCCGGTTACCAGAAGAGAAGAAGGGTGGAGGGGGTACTAAAGGGTAAAGGAGGTCAAATATATGATAATGGAAGATTTGACTTTGGGTGGTAAACACACAATGTAATATACTGATGATGTATCATAGGATTGTACACTTGAAACCTATACAATTTTATTAATCAATGTCACTCAATATATTTAATTAAAAAAAGAAAGTTAGATACTAGTATATTATTTTAAAGAGTTATATTTTACTTTGGATTTCTATTTCTTTTAAGTCTGAGTCTGGTTTTGTTTAGTATAGTTGTTTTTTTGAAAATAAATCCTGAGTCCTGACTGGTATGGCTCAGTGGATTGAGTGCCGGACTGTGAAGCAAGGGTCACCAGTTCAATTCCCACTCAGGGCGCATGCCTGGGTTGCAGGCCAGGTCCCCCATAGGGGGCATGTGAGAGACAACCACACATTCATGTTTCTGTCTCTTTCTCCTTCCCTTCCCTGGTCTCTAAAAATAAATAAAATCTTTAAGAAAAAAGAAGAAAATAAATCCTGAGCCTAGATGAGTATTAATGCATTTAAATTTAGACAAACCAAATACTCATTCAAACCCTGTAAACAAATGGGTATTTTCTTGAAATTTCATGAACTATAAGTACAACTAGTTTCTAGTCCTATGAAAGGACTTTGTATATAGTAGTAAAATGCTTAAATAAATGAAAATGGGAGTTAGAGTGGTTTACTACACTTTCTTTTAACACCCAATTTTCATTTTTACTTTATAAAAATCTATGCAAATGACCTTGAAGAAATTAAAATAAATTCAATATTTTAAAATAAAAGTATTTTATAAACATATAGCATTTTAATGACACTGTATTATGATCCTGAATGTCATCAGCAATATTGTCAGCAGTGACTCAATCCAAAACAAACAAAAAATGATCATCTGTAGCAGTGTTTTCCACACGTGTGTAAACACGCAGTCCTGAGAATTTACGCGTTTTGAGCACAGCTCCGCGTGATTCCCGTATGGGCAAGTGTGGATCATGTCTGTGGAATGGGAATTCTCTAATGGGAATTTGGCAAAAATGTATCTTAAGAAATTCTCTGACTTGCTGAGCCTCTTCCTCCCAAAGTCTGGAAGCTTAAATTAATAAATCACTGCTTCAACGTTCTATGGTCCTAAAAGTTAACAGCCCTAGCTAGCTTACCCTCAACTTACCTGTCTCCTGTTTAATGTATATCCTGGTCCTGTCTGCCACCGGACCTGAATTTACATCCTAATGCTCTGCTAATGAGTAAACCTAACCCTGTTCTGCTTAATCCCATGAATAATCAATCCAATGTAAATATGTCCTAAAGCTTCTAATAAAAACCCCGGCTAAGCTACCCATCAGGTCTTTTTCCCAAGATGGAGGTGGAGGGAAAGACCCGTGGCAGCCGGGTTCTCATCTCCAAGCGTGTCTCTGGGTAAGATTGATTCACGTGATCGGGGCGGTCTCCCCCACAGATTTTGCGGGTTGAAATCCGCAACAATCATCAGTCTTATCTTGAGATTCTAGCACTGAGGCAGGAGGAAGACTTACAGTCCCTGTTGGTATCAACTTACTTCTTAGGTTAGCCACTGTATGTTAGTCTTTTAAAAAGTTCACATTATTATAAATTTTTTGCATGTTGTGTTGATAAGTTTTACAGAGTCTACGCTTAGATTTTGCTAGAAAATTTACTAGATAAACTCAATAAGGTCTTTAGCAGGATGTAAACAAATTTCTGGAAGCCTATTTCTATGCTCAAAAACCCTTTCCAAGTGTCTTCAGGTAGTGAAAAATAAGTATTATAGATAACCGGGAAGCCAATGGAGTTTTAGAGATGGTTAAGGGTGAGAAACGATTTTCCAGTAAAGACTCAAGACACAGAAATGTTTAGGCAAAGAAAAGAACTGAAGTGTGGACTGAAGAGAATCAAAAAAGCAATGCAGTTTTAGGTACCATCCATGAAGGCTGCCATATGTTCCAATCCCACTCCAAGGTTTAGAAAACAAAACTAACGGGGTCAACGGGGTGGGCAATGTCAAAAGTTGTGTGAGAGGTGTGCAGCAAAAAGCTCTACCCTTACCTGATGGATAGGACAGGGAGCAGCCTAAATTATAACAATGAGTATGAATTCAGCTCCCTGGAGCATTACCCCAGCTCTGCTCTTAAGCATTACATCTTCAAAATATCATTCTCATTTCCATATAAGACAAGATGTGATTGGGTAAGTTTCAGCCCAGAAATTCACAGACACAGGATAACAAGAGCTGGAATTAAAAATTTTTTTCAATTCCCCTTAGTTGGGGAAAAATACTTAGTGGGACTTCATCCACATGCTATGGTTCATTCATTCATTCATTCATTCATTCATTCAAAACCAAACCTTATTAAGGACCCCTATTTTTACAGCTAAGACTGCCTATTCAAGCAAATAAGCATATGAATAAACCCCAAGAATGATGCTACTTTTTAAGTAAAAAATGAAGAGGATCATTGGATAACTTAGAAAGGACAATGATGGGAATGAGAAATAAAGAGGTCGATGTCCACTGAGGAAGTTCTTGGTAAAAGGAAAGAGAGAATGCGGAGAAGGGTTTTCAGGAGCCACAATAGAGGACACATGGGCAGAACCAAGGGTGGGGAGGGGGGCAGGGGAGGGAGGTGGGATTGGAGGGGGAGGGGAGGGGAGAGTATGCAGACAGCTGTAATTGAACAACAATAAAGTAAAATAATAAAAAAAAAAGATTTAGAAGAAGGTAATGAGTGGGAAACATTAGAAATTTTTTTTAAAAAAATCATGTGTATACAATAATGCTATAATATTTCTGGTTTTGATGGAACAATCGGATATCTTCTATCTCCATTTAAATCTGTGTCTTATTAATCAGAAAAAGTGTTTATCTTAAAAGCTAAGTCAGAAATGGATAAAGAAATACTAGATCTAAAATGATAAAATATAGTACTTATTCCCGTGGGGCTAGGTTAACTTATGGAAATATCAACTGACCCAGAAAATAAATTTTAAATTATGTTTGATATTTACATCTTTAGGAGATTTGCATCATTAATAGCTTAGCATTTCTTCTGCACTTCCCATTACTTAATCACTGCTGCAAGTAGATTTTCAGCTTCTCTTGTGATCTAAATCATTGTTTGTGCGTTTTTACAAAACGACCAGCCTTGTTTTACTAAAAGCAAAACCCAGACATTTTCTAAATCATAATGATTTCTGGGTTTGCCTGCCTAAACATGGTAAGGGCTTTTGTAACCAACCACAACCCACATCTCATGACCTACATTATACACATGCATATTTTTCTAGAGAAATTTAGATGCCTCCAAATTTTCTGGAAATACGCTTTTCTCTTTAGATAATATTCTAAAACATATTCATTCACCTGACTTTTAAAAAGGGAAGGACAAACCATCAGTTTGCAATTTTAGAAAAAATATATGGCCACAGCTCTTAATTGTAGGCAAAACAGATGCTACTTTTTTTAAGAAGAAAAAGGGGAGATTATTGTAATGCTATTGAATTGATCTAAGAATTTCAGAAGGAGATGGAGAAGGTGGCTGATGGGCTATCCAGATAAGAGCAATGCCTAAAATAACCCACCACTAAAATCAAAATCAAAACCACCACTGCTGCCACAGGGCCCTCCACAGTCCTCCACGCCCGATCTTACTAGCTTGCAACTTGCAGACCGGTTGGACGCATATGATTGGCAGAGCTAGGTCACATACTCATACTCCTGATACAAGGAAGACTGGAAAAGAAGCACCTGGCATCTTTAACCTCTATATTTGGAGGTGGTTTTCCTCTTACCAAAATTCATGAGGTGAGAAATTCTCAAACATAGGAAGAAGGCTTAGATGATGGGCAGGCTAAAAGAATGATAAATGTCTACTCAAAAAGAAATGGACGTATTCCTATATTTGTTTCCCATTCTTCTGTATCTCCTTCATGGGTTCCTACTCCAAATGCTGGTGTGAACTCCTTTGTACTATTTTCTCATCTGCATACATTCTCTTGAGATCTCATCCATTCTCACAGTTTAGTGACTCCAAAATACACATCTTTAGTCATCCTTATTATGACAGAGAATGCTCACTGTCTACCAAAATCTATTATCCTTTTCTTTTATAGAAATAGAATTTTAGCTTGGCATGGAGCTTCCCAGGCATACAAACCTTCCTTCTTGAAGTTAGTGGTGATTACAATGCTAATTTTTCTTCAAAACAATGTGAACAAACATGATTTGTGCCACTTCTAGCTCTGAGACTTAAGACACCCAGATCTGTTTGCTCCACATTTCATTTTCTTTCCCCTTGGCCACAGCTGGAACCTGTGGTCACTTCTCCTCAACCACGCAGGTGATGACGAGGCTTTGAAGAATGGAGAAGCAGCCTCGGAAACCACCAACCTGAAATGCTGATCCTGGACTAATACGTGAGAGAAAAACAAAGGTCTGTCTTTTGTAATCCATGGAATTATTGTTGGGTGTCCTTTTGCTAGTTGCTTAGCCATAAGCTAATTTACACACAGAGAGAGACACACACACTCACAAGTGTACCGACTCTTTTAATAAAATTCGTATCTATCCAAAAACCAATGTTAGGAATCTTGGAGTTGGCCTAGACTTTTCTTCCCTCTTAGTTCACAAAATCCTGTTATTTATATTTTATTAATCTATCTCTTTCTCTAAACCCAAAGATGCCACCGCAATCTGGGTTCTCAGTTCATTTCTCCCGATGTGAGGTCATTGCTATATTAGCCTTCCCAGGCTGCTATAACAAAATACCATAAACTGGGTGTTTTAAACAACAAAAAATTATTTTTTTCACAGTTTTAGAGGCTGGAAGTCCCACTTGCTCATTTCCATGACTTCTTCAGCCAAAGGCCACAGAAGTTTCAGTAAAAAACATGACTTAAAGCGGAGCAACTTCATTTCCCTGAGGAGGGTATCTGCGTACTGCAGCCAGCCTCCTGAGAAACACTGTTGGGAAAGACAATTACAGAATCCTAAAGTACCAGGTCTCCTTTTCTGATTACAACATAGGGAGATTCAAGGTTTCCCCACGAGATAGCTTCTCCTGGAAATGATCCCGTAATTAGGGTAAAAGACAAGAAGAAAATGAAATCCAGATCAATTCTCTTGGGTTCTCAGTGTTTGCCCTTATTTTAAGTTTGTCACATGTCCAGATGGAGTAAGACTTCAGTGTGCTATTCCAAGATTCACTGCTTGCTTCCTTTTAATATACAAGTTTAAAACCCCTGACATAGCACACAGAAACAATAGGAAATTCTCATACCATGCTTCTGGTTGGGTGGAATCATCTTACGTAAATATTAAGTAACACAGCTATTAGAGGATTAACGGACTTCTCTGATCTTAAAGGGCCATCATGATTAGTCATGATGATTATTGAATTATAATTATGGAAAATAATAGGCAATGATGTGTCATGTGGTCCCACTGATCCAACAGTCTCATTTGACTTAAATGGTTTTTAATAAATTATTCCTATAATATTTTTATATTTACAAAAATAGGAACTTCGTACACTTCAAGCTCATGTAAATTTATTTAAAAAACAGGCTTCCCTGCAATTGCCCAGTTTAATTGGACAGTGGGAGGGCTTCATTAGAAGCTAGTTTTCACCTGTCAATGTCTAAGATGATTCCGTTTAGACTCTGCTTCATCTTGCCATTAACCAACATTTTGATGAGGTCAGGTGAAAGAGCAGAAAATGTGGAGCTCAGAGCAAGTTCAGAACTCAGTGTTCCAAGTCATTAAGCTCTATAAGCCATTGACTCCTTACCTAGAGTTTAAGACTAATAAACCCACAATCATAAGGAGGTTGCGTGTAAAGCATCTGCCTTGCAGTGGGGCTAAATATGTGAATGATATTTACAGAAATCAAAAAGCTATATTTCCTATTGTGCCAACAGTGTAATAGCCAACTTTCATCAAATATTTTTGGAGCAAGGAATAAGGAACTTCAAAAATTCTGACTTTTCTTTTCTGTTCTTTCCCTCCCAAAATGAACGCGTGCGCGCACACACACACACACACGTCCCTTTTCCTGGAAAAACTTATGAAGCAACTGTCTGGTCACTCTTCTAATACAGAAACGATTATTCATGCAGAGCCTGTGTGTAGGTGGAATGGGCTGCTACAGATGTGGACTATTCTTTGGCAACCCAAGAGGAAATCCCCAAAACATACCATTAAGCACCCTCCACCGCATACCCTCAACCCCCTGCCCTTGTTTGGTTAAGTTGCAGGATGGAAGGCATTGCATATTGGGAAGATCTCTTGTTAAAACCTCCTTACCTAGGAGTGGTGTTGCACTTGACCCTTTATTTAGTTTATGTACTTTATTGGGTCAGGCAGCTATCCCACCCGGAAAGTTCAATTGTGCTGGAGTCCTGAAGGGAAAATGATAGCTCTATTGAAGTGATTAGTGCCATCAGTCCTAGAGTTCAAATAATGGAGAAATTAAGTATATCTAGAGATATCAAGGAAGGTTTCATGGTAAAGAGTATGTGAACAAGGTTTTGAAAACTAGCACAAGCCATACAAATATACAAGTAGCAAAAAAGGTATAATGTAGTAAGACTCCATAGGAAATGCTCCTCAAGATTCTTGGTTTGCAAAGAACAAAAGACAACTCTGATTACTTAAGCAAAAAGGGAATATGATAAAGCGATAACAAGTAGCTTATGGAAGAAACAAGAAGTTGGAGAACTGAGTCTGCAAGAGAGGAATTAGGTCAGGCGCCAGAGCAGCTCTGGCTGTGTAGACAGCATTTTATTTCCTTTATCTGTCTATCCGTTGTAAGTCTGTAATTAATTGGGAAGATATTGATATTGAAGGATTTCACACTGGATACTGACAGGATCCCGTTTACACTTGTGCCCCTTCCACACGCAGACTATCCATTGAAAACAGCTAACAAAACCGATGACAGAAAATAATGGCTCCTTATTCAATGCCTCAAACTTAAGGGACTTCTAGTCAGAAATCTTCACATGTTAGATGCTATTGTCATCTACTGGCAAAATGTGATACTGCATATGTGCAGCTCGCCCTTGAGTCTGCAGGAGACTCAGCCTTCTACAGAGAATCAGAGCAGAGGGGGAACGAAAGCCTCCTCCCAGAAAGGGCTTGAGGGAAGACAGGTTTTTTCTTCTGGCCCCAGTACATAGATTCAGCCACCCTCCACATTCTTTTAAGTAGAGACTAGTACTCGCCACTAAAATCCGATGCTGGGCTGAATATGAAAGTGGGTGGTAGATCAGACTGTGCTTTAATATGGAAAACATATTCATAGAGAATAATACAGAAAAAAGACTTATGGAGAAAACTTTAGAATTTTCCTGTGGATTAAGCCAAAACAGCAAAAAATATATAGAGATCCAGAATACATTATATTAGAAGCCCCTCCTGATTTCTTTTTATTGAATGATGCTTTAATGTTATCACCAGCCTATCTGGAGGGACATGGTAACAAACACTGAACATTGCCTTTTCCAAGTCCATTCACCCCTTCTTCTCCACTCACAGAATGCCAGTTCTGTCCTGAGGAAGATTATCCCAAGCTGTAAAAGTCAGTGACTAGCACACTAGCCCGTCAGTTAAGGGTCTTCTTCTCATGACAAACTTCCTGCCAGTGGGATGTAAGGAGCAGTCTGCTGGGAATTTCTGGGGGAAAATGCTTCCTAACAACATATGGCCCTTCTTTTTCATCTTTTCTGCCACCAAGGTGAGCAGGTATGAAGTAGACAACTGCGACCATTGGCACAGAAGCCACAAGGCAGGGAAACAGATGGCCTCAGATAATAGTAATGTCATGTGGCTGCTACACCAATTCCAGATTTCCTCCCTCCAGAATTTTACGTTAAAAAAAGAAAGCTAGCTATGGACTGCACTGCAACCCCTCCTAAATGTATATGTTGAAGTCCTAATTCCCTGTGTGACTATATTTGGAGATGATGCCTTTAGGAGGTAAGATTAAATGGGGTAATAAGGGAAGGGCCCTAGTCAAATAAGGCCCTACTCTTATAGGAAGAGGAAGAGAGAGTTTTCTCTCTGTGAATGAAATCAAATGTTTAATTGAATTTATAGAAAGAGAGAAACATGTCACATTCTCCGCATTTCCTTCCCTTCCTCTCTCCCTACCTCTTCCTTGTAAGGACATGGTAAGAAGACAGTCATCCACAAGCCAGTAAGAGAACTCTCAACTAGAAAATTGTATTACAAGGAAACTTTAATCAAAACAGCCTGGTGCTCGCATAAGAACAGACACATAAGCCAATGGCACAGAATAGGGAGCCCAGAAATAAACCCAAGTCTCTATGGTCAGTTAATATTCAATAAAGGGGGCAGCAGCATAAAATGGAGTAAAAATAGCCTCTTCAACAAATGGTGTTGGGAAATCTGGACAGCTGGACATGCAAAAAAATGAAACTGAAGCACCAACTTACACCATACACAAAATAAATTCAAGGTGGATAAAAGACTTAAATATAAGTCATGACACCATAAAAGTCCTAAACGAAAACATTGGTAGGAAAATCTCAGACATTCCATGCAGCAGCATCTTCACTGATATGTCCCCTAGAGCAAGGGACATAAAGGAAAGAATAAACAAATGGGATCTCATCAAAATAAAAAGCTTCTGTATGGCTAAAGAAAACAGTGTTAAAATAAAGAGATAACCAACCGTATGGGAAAACATATTTGCCAATGATACCTCAGACAAGGGTCTGATCTCCAAAATATATAAAGAACACATACGACTGCACTCCAGGAAGAACAAAAACCCAATTAGAAAATGGGCAAAGGCCTTGAACAGACACTTCTCCAAGGAAGACATACAGAAGGCCCAGAAACACATGAAAAGATGCTCAGCATCACTAGCCATCAGAGAGATGCAAAGTAAAACCACAACGAGATACCACTTCACACTGGTCAGAATGGCCATAATTAGTAAATCAACAAACAAGTGTTGGAGAGGATGTGGAGAAAAGGGAACCCTAGTGCACTGAATGCAGCCTGGTGCAGCCACTGTGGAAAACAGTATGGAATTTCCTCAGAAAACTAAAAATGGAACTGCCTTTTGACCCAGCAATTCCATTGCTGGGATTATACCCTAAGAATACTGAAACACCAATCCATAAGAACCTATGCACCCCAGTGTTCATAGCACAGTTTACAATAGTCAAGTGCTGGAAGCTACCTAGGTATCCATCAGTAAATGTGTGGATCAAAAACTATAGCACACTTACACAATGGAATACTACGCAGCAGAAAGAAAGAAGGAACTCCTACCCTTTGCAACAGCATGGATATAACTGGAGAGCATTATGCTAAGTGAAATAAACCAGGTGGTGAAAGACAAGTACCACATGATCTCACCTTTAAGTGGAACCTAATCAACAAAACAAATGAGCAAGCAAAATAGAACCAGAGACACTGAAATTAAGAACAATCTGATAGTAACCAGAGGTGGGGTGGGAAGGGATAATGGGGGTAAAGGGGGAGGGGTTTCAGGAACTACTATAAAGGACACATGGACAAAACCAAGGAGAGGTGGAATCAGGGGAGGGAGGTGGGGATGGCTGGGGTGGGGCGTAGTAGAGGGGGAAAATGCAAACAACTGTACTTGAAGAACAATAGAATAAAATAAAAGAAAAGAAAATTAATGCTGGACTTCTAGCATCAATAACTATGATAAATAAATTTCTTTTGTTTAGCTACCTCATCTCTGGTGTTTTTGTTAAGGCAGCCTGAGTGAACTAATAAAAACTTCTAGCTAATTAAGCCAGTGCAATAAGTTTTCTGTTACTTGAATATGCATTCCTCACTGACACAAAATACAGCAGCTAGTTAGTGGAATGTTGCATGTACAAAAATCAAAAATGTGAATTTCTCAGGTAAAGAAGGTTGATAGATAGATAACTAAGTCCCAAAATTTCAAGATAGAAATATGATGATCTCTTTTAATATGGTGATTAAATATTTAATTTCATGCACAGACTTTGAGCTTAGAGAAAAGTAATAGGAAAAAATTCAAAATATGTGGGTTACTTACCGCTGATTATTATAAAGTCCTATCTGAGAGAGTTGAACGCGGACAAGAGCTGGTGAGTCTGACAGCTAAGAGAGCGGGCCACTGCCTGTCATCCGCAGTCTAAGGTGCCTGGGAAGCCTATGGCATGAGTCTTCCGACTTCAAGAGGGAAGCGAGCGCTTTCGTACCCAGAATGGAAGCCTTTCCTACCAGAGCTGAAGCAGCAGCCTTACCAAGGGCTGGTATTGAGTTTCCAGTTCTTTCTTCATGTTATCTGAAAGACAAAGGAAGTAAGCCTGCTGGTAAAAAAGGCTAGAAGATTTTTTTTCCTTGAAATTAATGATTTTACATTGCCAATGGCAACTAAGTTAAAATAAAGGGAGGATATATGGAATATGAAAACCTGTTGCTAGGAAACAATATATCCTAGGCCTTCGTATTATAATTCCAAAGGACCTCTGGCTGTGGTTGTTCACATGTAGAATTGACTAGAAGAGGCTAAGAGCCTACTAAATTTTAGAGGGAACTATATTTCTAAAGTAATATTAAACATTGCATGATGGATCAACTCGTAAAGGGATCCCAGAGCCCCTGCATTGCACCCATGGGAGAGGGGTTGTGCAAGCGGAGCAGCCCTCAGAAGAATGTTCTCTCCAAGCCCTCCTTGAGTGTTGGAGAGTAATGCGCAAGAGAGCCCTCCCAAATCTGGCTAGCCAAGGAATGTAGTTCACCGCCAGAGTAGTGAGTGAGTCCTCATTGTTCTTGCCCAGCAAAAGCTGATATGCAAGCACGCTATGTGGAACAGTGCCTGAGTTTCTCATTCTGTCTTTTTCCAAATGGAGGTTTATAATTTCTGTTTAAGCTTACTGATCACCAGACAATGAGGGGCCACCTCAACACCTGATGAAACAGACAGCACATCCACAGAAACATGGTCTTTACACTGAATAAAGTAGCTGATAGGACAGGGTGTAGTATTACTTGGGAATGGTCTAGGAAGGAATTCTATTTGTAGGAGGAAGGGTGTGCGTGAAAGTTGTAGTGGCAGGTGGTAGGAACTGCTAGCTTTATACCCAACAACCATTTATTCCTTACTAGCAAAATTCTAGTTTTGTTCAAAACAGCTATGTGCCCAATAGTTGAGGATACAGTGGGTGACCAGTTTCCCCTTTCACATTAGCTTCTAGAAAGCTGAGAGTCAGGTGTGTGGCTCAGTTTCACCAAGGAAATCTCTGTGGTATGGAGTGTTGTAACAGCCATGTTTCTCCAACAAAGATTTTAAATTTTCTTTTTTACCTATTTTCAAAAATAGTATTTTGCTGCACTTAGTTGTCCCATTCTTAAAACATTCCAAAAAAAAAAAATCATGTACAAAAAGCAGTCAGGAGAGGCAAAAGAAACAGAGAAAGAGGGAGAAGAGAAGAAAATGAAAGGAAGAGAGTGAGGGACACAGGGAGGGAGAGAAAGGAACATGTAACATGCATTCAAGTGAAGGAGACTGTGCAGGTCCAAATCTATGAAAGCACAATGAATGCTGTTACTACTAATGACTCACAATAAGAATTAGGCAATACAGTTTATAGAAAAAAACTGATAAAAGATGGGAGAGACTCTTAAAGGGATGCAAGCATAAAACTAATTGCCTGAGGTATGTGATTATAGTTCCAAGTTTTTGAAACACACTTTCTCTCAATTCCTGGTGTCTTATAGGAAATCACACTGATGCAATGATTGCCTGTAAGTTCACTACCAGGCCAGCTATCCTACGGGCAAGTGCCTTTGGTCACAGAGTGGCTCACCAATTACCCTGATGGGCTGCTATGATTTTTAATGTGACAGAGAATAGGTGGGGCCAGAATGGAGGTCACGAATGGTGGCTGACTTAAGATCTCACAAATACTGAGTGTCTCATCTATTGTTAGTATATTATAAAAACTTAGTGTCTACTTGTTCCTTTCATCACTTTCTGCATTCACACACATACTCTGTACTTCCTGCACTTGTCTAACATAGCTCATGGGTTACCACCTTACTATTTCTGCCTGATGAACATAAGGTTGTCCGTTGATATATTCTTGATCTCATTCTCTAAGCAAACTTTAACATCCTCAAATAAAGAGGAAAACTCCCATTACACTTGGAATCTTTCACTTTAGAAATGTTTCTTTTTTTCTACAGCCTTATGCAAGCAGGAGGAAGTTGTCTAGCCTTGGTTTTAGCTTAATGCACCTTACCAAATTATGTATATAAAAAACTTTTAACAAAAGCCTAGCATATAGAATATATGCTAATATCTGTTTACATCTAAACTCGGCTTCTCAGACATATGAGGTCTGTCCTGAAAAAGTCCAGCCACTGTTAATAAAATGAGAATGGTTTGTGCAGCATCCATGTAATCTGGCAGCCAAAGAGAGTGGACTGGAATGCACATGGGTGAACAATGACAACTTCACTGTACTAGTCAGTGGGTGTGGTAGATACCGTTGAGTGAGCATGTGTACTGTGTGGCTGTTGCATTCAAAATGACTGAGAGAATAGAAAAATGAATCTGAATCAAATTTTGTTTTAAGCTTGAACATTCTTCCACAGAAACTGTTTGGATCATTCAGAAGGCCGCAGCTATGGGCAACTAGTGATTGGCAGCTACAGCACAACAATGCCTGCTCATGTATCATGTCTCATGCAGAGATTTTTAGAAAACATCAAATCACCCAGGTGACTCAGCTCCCCTACAGCCCAGATTTGGCATCCTGTGACTTCCGGCTTTTCCCAAAACTAAAATCACCTTTGAAAGGGAAGAGATTTCAGACCATGGATGAGATTCAAGCAAATACAATGGGGCAGCTGATGGCAATTGGGAGAACTGCGTGAGGTCCCAAGGTGCCTACTTTGACAGGGACTGAGGCGTCATTGTCCTGTGTACAATGTTTCTTGTCTCTTCTTCAATAGATGTCTTTATTTTTCATATTACGTGGCTGGATACCTTCTGGACAGACCTCATATTTCACTAATTTTCAAAAGGGCAACACTAAATTTCTGTAGGTGTTTCCTGGTAACTTGAAACCAACTTTATACACAATAGACTATTCCAACTTCCTCACCTGAATAGTCTATGAAGAGTACAAGAAGACCTTGGACAAAATATCATGTTATAGAACTATTACAACTTAGTAAATTGTTGAGAATTACTTAAAGACATTCTTCAATGTTTTGAATAAAAATACAATTTCTGATTGTATTCCTGCTCTCAATTCCTGATACCATAAAAGGAAACAATCGAAGAGCCAAGCGATTTCATCTGAGGGAGCTATTAGTGCTCCCTCAGAATTTTATTTCCTAAAAATAACTGTGACTCTCAGAGTTATAAGGGATAGACAGTCAATGGAACAAATTCCACTACAAAATGGCATAAAACAGGTTTGTGTCCTAGTTCCAATTATCATTAATTAAAATGACTAGACACAGTTTTTAGATAAACTGGCTCCATCCATGGCTTCCAGCCATAGCTTCGAGGAAGACAAATGCTCTGTTCTCAGTTTATGGCACAGAAACCAGGTGTGATTACAAGAAGAAATGGAAATTTTCTAGTCGACTGTTGTTGAAAGAGGTAAGTATTAATGATTCACAACAAACCATGGTTTACATCAGGTACTCCTTAGTATTCAGAAGGCAATAAAAGAAGAGCCTTAGGCCTGTGTAAACATAGCAGTAAATAACTCTATTAAACAGGTCAATTATTATTTAATCTAAAGGCACATTTCACAACTTACTTAGCTGAAAGGTACATGTTTCTGTCCAAAATCAATCATTATATGGATGTTGTCATAGGCAATTCTGGCTGCTATAACTGAATACCATAGAACGGGCGGCTTAATAACAGGCTTTTATTTCTCATGGTTCTGGAGGCTGGGAAGTCCAAGAGCAAGGTGCCAGCAGGTCTGGAATCTGGTGAAGGCATTCTTCCCATCGTGTAGATGGGTGTCTTCTCCTTGTCCCCTCACATGGCAGAAAGAACAGGAAGAAAGCCAGCTCCCTGTGTCCCTTCTTATAAGGGCACTGATTCCATCCTGAGGGTTCCTCTTTCATGATCTAATTATCTTCCAAAGACTCTACTTTTTAATACTACCACATTGAGGGGTTAGGATCTGAACATATGAATTTGGGGGAAGCACAAACATTCAGTACCTAACAGATGCTGTAAGTACAGATTAGCTTTAGGAACGTCGTCTGTGTGGTTAATGTGCCCAGTTAGTGACAACTGCCCGCATTTGTTGGCTGTATTCCAGGCCAGGGTATTTTCTTGTATTCTTTATTGAACGAGTATTTGTCTTTTAGAATTTTTGGTGTCCCAGTAAAGAAAAACTGCTAAGAAAATGAACGAGTATTTGTCTTTTAGAATTTTTGGTGTCCCAGTAAAGAAAAACTGCTAAGAAAAAGTATCTAGACTTGAAAATAAAGCAAAGATGCTACTTCATATCTTTCAGAAGCCATACTAGAGCCTTGTCTAAGAAGCGACATCTGATGATGTAAGCGAAAGTGACTGACTTGCTTACTCTTAATTAAGGTCCTGCATCTGCAAAAAGATTGTCTAAGTCCAAAAAATTTCATTTTGTCCAGTATAGCTGCAAGTAATTTCTTTTCAGGAGAAAGGATATTCCAGAGTTTGAAGTTCATTGCTCCACAGAATATTAAATAGTTTTATATCCAATTTAGGAATTCATTTTAGCAGACTTTCTTTATTGCTTCCTTTCAGTCCTTGTTTTCTCTTTGAACCAGCTTTACTTTCCTAACATTGCCACCATTAAAGAGTGAAATATATCTTTCACATGTGCTCATTATATATTTGTATAAGACCTTTGTTTTCCATTTTTTAAAAGATATTTTATAGCACTCTTCTCCACCCAAGTGAAAATTAAATTAGGAAATTGATAAAAGTTTAGGGGAAATGATATTTTTAAAGATAATACATTCAACATATCTACTTTACTGGAAAAGTTGACTGAAGAACCTGACATTAGAGCTGGAGCCAAATGGTCCCGACAGTACTTCACTCCTGGATTTAACTCACTTGCTCACCCAGTTACTCACAGGACTAGACAGTTTCCACCTTCACACTGCCTACACTTTTACCACATGGCAGAGTGCAGACGACAACCTTCTCTAAAGGCAGAGAAATGGAAAAAGGAGTTGAACTGAACTTGCACAATTCCCTCTCCCCAAGCCACTAATTGGGTAAGTCATTCGTCCTTCCCTGGGGAAGTAGAGGTCATGAGTAGCTGGAGAGAGGCCCAGAATGAAAATTAAATGTTAGGATGCACAGCCAGCATGGTCTGAATATCTTACCCCACGCGGAAATGACATGACACTCCAGTCTGGAGAAAAGTACAAGCCAGGTTTTCATCATAATAAATGTAATGACTGCTACCTACATTTGTAACATTGTACGTACATTATCTAGCAATAACAGAGAATACTTTTATATTGGGGCCTTACTAGAGGCCTCAATCTATTCATATAATGTCAAAAGAAGTAATTTTTATTCAACTTTGACCTCTAATACAGCTCAGAGTTGCCACTCCAGCATGCATTAAATGAATCAATGACTGAAGGAACCCATGAATGAAGCATAAGATATGATTTTAGTATTTTAGGGGAAACTGAAGCTTTTCTACAAGCGAGGTGGAGAGTCTAGTCAGACAGCATAGCATATCTCTACCACAGCAGCAAACGACGTGGTTTCTTTTTTTTTTTTTTTTAAGATTTTATTTTTATTTATTTTTAGAGAGAGAGGGAAAGGGAGGAAGAGAGGGAGAGAAACAGCAATGTATGGTTGCCTCTCACATGGCCCTCACAGGGACCTGGCCCACAACCCAGGCATGTGCCCTGACTGGGAATCGAACAGGGATTGCTTGGTTCCCAGTCCGCACTCAATCCACTGAGCTACACCAGCCAGGGCGACGACGTGGTTTCTTGAAAGAATAGCAACTACATTCACTTAGGACTGAAAATAACATCTGGAGTATACTGATTTGGTCCTTCCTTCTGCCTTTGAATTTCATCCAAATCAATGAGAATGAGTATCATTAAAGTCCTTCAATAAAGGAGATTCCACATGTACTCTTGGAAGGGAATTCCATGTTCCTCAAATCTTATAGTTGAGAATTTTTGAAGTCTATTGGAAATTCTCTTTGTTTCCAAACTCAGTCCTATTTTCTCTGCCACAAAGGAATTAACCTTTGTTAGAAAAGCCTCCTGTTTACAAAATATATGCTCTCCTTTTACAATTTTGCATGAAGTTTACTCCAGTTAATGAATCTCAATCCTTTTTAAAAACAAAACTTAAACAACCCCTACTTGTTTTTTTCCTTATAATAGCTCTAGTAGTGCTTAGCTGTCTTTAACTTCATTCAGAACAATTTTTTTAGATTGTATTGTCACAGCTGTCATATCAATGTGCATTTAAAAAAACATCAAAATTGGTGAATTTTTGTGTAGCTATTTTAATATTGAAGATGAAAGAAAATATACGTTTTCAGCATATTATGATGTACTATTTCAAGAAAGGTAAAAATGCAGCTGAAATGCAAGAAAAGATTCGTGCAGTGTATGGAGAAGGTGCTGTGATGGATGGAGCATATCAAAAGTGATTTGTGAAGTTTCGTACTGGACAATGATGCTCCATAATCGGGTAGACCAGTTAAAGTTGACAATGATCAGATCAAGACATTAATTGACAACAATCAACATTATACTACTCAGGAGATAGCTAAGATGCTCAAAATATCCAAATCAATAAAGTTATTGGTGAAAAAAATGTGTATTTTATTTTATGGAAAAAAAACCCACACAGACTTTTTGGCCAAACCAATAGAAACAACCAAAATGTCTATACAATGGAAAAATAAATTAATAAATTATAACAATGAAAAAGAAAAACTACTGATATACACAAAGAACATGAATAGATCTCCAGGTATTGTGTGGAATGAAAGAGTCTGAACATAAAGACACACACCGTTGTATTCGATATATATAAAATGCAAGAACAGGCAACATTAATGTGTGCTTATAAAAATCAGGAGTAGTGCTTCTTGGATGCGTGTCTGTGGGAGAAGAACACTGACCGCAAAGGGTCAAGGGGTAACGTTCCGAGGTGGTGGAAATGTTCTAATTCTTGTTTTGTTTAATGGTTTAATTAGTACATATAATTGTAACATTTTATTGAACTGAGCACTCAGTATCTATACATTTAAGTACAGGTAAATTAAATTCTGAAAAGAAAACTTAGAAAAGAAAATGAGATACTGTCACAGACATTGCTGACAGCCTTGCCAGCACTTTCCACAAGTCAAGGGCCCCGAGGTTTCAGTGGCCTTTTTGAAAGCTGAGAAGAATGCAGGTAAACATCAGTCAGTTTCTTGCTGGCTGCAATGTTTCTCCTCCAGAAGTGGTGAAATTTGCCAGAAGAATCTATGAGTCAGGAACTCAGTTTCCAAATAATTCCATGTTCCTGAGGGTGCTGGGATTTGAAAGGGATCAAAACCTGCTGTCTATTAGCTGGGTTACTTTTCTGATATACTTTCCAAACAAACAGGTCTAGAAGACAATTGGGTGTACACTTTTCACAGCTATTCCCATCAAAGCACCAGGTCAGTGAAAGAGTTGATCAGAAAATTAATAAGTCATTTTTTTCATGTGCACAAGTACATGTCTTTCCCCCAAGGTGAAGAGGAGTTTACCAGTACTAATTAATCCCAGCCAGATACCCCAGATATTATGAAATAGACAAAAAAAAATCCTTGTTCAATATTAATGACATTGCACAAGTTTCCTTAAGTGAATAGACTTTGGAGACAGAAAGACTGTCTGCTACTAACTAGAGAGTGATCTCGGCCAAACCACTTCAAAGGACTTTACTTCTCAGAAATTATGGGAAGATTAAATACGACTTATTTGGAGTGATCAAGTGTAGTCAATAAATGTAAATCTTGAGATTAAATCCTTTAACTTTTCCTTCAGAAATCTGCATGTCTACGTATGTAGAAGGATGACTTTGACCTTCGTTTGTGGAATACGCTTCCTCAGAAACATATTGAGACTGAGTAAGCCATTCAACTGTTCTTTTATGCTCCTTGCTCCTGTACCATAGTCACTATAGAAAATATCAAAATATTTGTAAGCATTGGGGAAGACTAAGGGAGCCAATCATCTGAGTGATTCTTAATTACTACTTAGTTTCCCCCACCCCCTTTAACTTTAGAAGTATATGACTCCTGAGTGAATGGCAATGTTGGCACATGGTTCTTCTGAAGCACGGGAGGGGAGAAGGGTCTGGTGGGGTGGAGAGGGGTCGCTTACCTAGTGGGTCCTTGGTGCTACAACAAGGGCAGAAGAATATATCATCATGTTAAGTGATTTTCAGAGGAGAAAGTGGAATGTGTTACCAGATTTGAGATGTCTTTAAAATGATACATTCCTAGACTGAATGATCTATTAGCTCCTGTCAAGGCTTTTATACAGGTGAGACCTTGAAGCCTCTGACAGAATATGATGATTGTAGCTGCCTTCACTCTGATATCAGCAGGTAAGTGCCATGAGTATTACGTATGCATCACCCTGGATGAATTTAACAGCTGAAGTAATGTTCAAGGGCTGCTGCATGTATATCCACACAGCTCCCCTGGGCTTAATCCACTTGGCTAATTAGCATGCTGGGCATTTTATAAAAAAAAAAATGTGAGGGCCAAGATGGAGGCGTAGGGGGACACACTGTGCCTCCGCTCACAACCAAAGAGGAAAAACAAGTTAAAAAGCAAAACAAACAACCAGAATGGACAGAGAATCCAACCGAGTGGAAGTCCCACAGCCAAGAAGCTAGAGAGGACACGTTCATCCAGACCGGTGAGCTGGGCGGAGAGTTTGCGCAGCTAGACTGCAGTTTGCCCGGAGAGACTCACGGTGGGCGCACCTGGTCAAAACATGGCCCCTGCACTCAGCAAAGCCTGCACCTGGCACACCTGGAGAAGCCCGTGGGAAGCAGCAGGGCCGAGACTAGTGGACCGGGTAGTCCCTCTTTCGCATGCAGACTGGGAGAAGAAGCTGGGGAGCGGAGCAGACCTCATGACCCATCATCGCAGAAGCAAACGCCATTGCTCCTTCCCAGGCCCTGCCCCCAAAGGAAGCATCACAACACAACAAGGAAGGTTACCCAGCACTGGTGAACATCTAAGGCTCCACCCCTTAAAGTAACAGGTGTGCTGAGAAAAAAAATGGCCCAAATGAAAGAACAGAACAGAGCTCCAGAAAAATTACAACTAAGGGATGAGGAGATAGACAACCTATTAGAAGCATAGTTCAAAACACTGGTAATCAGGATGCTCACAAAATTGGAAGAAAGTTGGGCGCAAATAAATGAACAAATGAAGGACACGCTAAAGAAAATGAGGGGAAATGTGCAGGGAACGAATAGAGAAGAGAAGAAAACTGGGACTCAAATCAACAGTATGGAACAGAAGGAAGAAACAAGAATTCAAAAATATGAGGAGAGGCTTAGGAACCTCCAAGGCATCTGTAAACGACCCAACATCCAGATCATAGGGATGCCAGAAGGAGAAGAGGAAGACCAAGAAATTGAACATTTATTTGAACAAATAATGAAGGAGAATTTCCCCAATCTGGAAAAGGAAATAGACTTCCAGGAAGTCCAGGAAACTCAGAGAGTCCCAAAGAAGCGGGACCCAAAGAGGAACACACCAAGGCACATCATAATTACATTACCCAGGATTAAAAATAAGGAGAGAATCTTAGAAGCAGCAAGAGAAAAGGGGACAGTTACCTGCAAAGAAATTCCAATAAGACTGTCAGCTGATTTCTCAAAGGAGACCTTCCAAGCAAGAAGGGGCTGGAAAGAAGTATACCAAATCATGAAAGGCAATGACCTACACCCAAGAATACTCTATCCAGAAAAACTTTCATTTAGAATGGAAGGGCAGATAAAGTGCTTCTCAGATAAAGTCAAGTTCAAGGAGTTCATCATCACCCAGCCTTTATTATATGAAATGTTAAAGGGATTTATATAAGGTAGTGGGGGATATCAACAGGGGAGTGGGAGGGGGAAAGAGGAGGAAAAAGTACAAAGAAAAAGTAGCATAAACGGTAGGTAGAAAACAGACAGGGGGAGGTTAAGAATAGTATAGGAAGTATAGAAGCCAAAGAACTTATGTGTATGACCTATGGACAAAAACTAAAGGGCAGGGAATGGGTGTGATGTGGGGTGGAAGGGAATAAAGGGAGGGAAATGGGACAACTGTAATAGCATAATCAATAAACTATATTTTAAAAAATGTGAATTTTGATTAGTTGAACAACTTTAGAGCAATGGCTCTCAGAATGGATGAGGATGAAAGTATTTGTGTCCCATATGAATATTGCCACAGGCCGTCCGCTACAGAGGAAGCTTTCAATAATCAAGTGGACAAGAAGACATATTCTGTGAATGTCAGTTGGCCTTTGTTCCCAGCCACCCTGGTGCTTGTTTAAAGTGCAAAGTGGCACATAGCAGGGATGGAGGCATAGTCTTAAGAAAGTGCATAAGCTAATCTGGCCACTGCTACTGCTGAATGCATTGTTTGTGCACAGCAGAGACTAGTACAAAGGCTCCAATATACCAGCACTTCCTGGGAGACCCAGCTAGCCACCTGGTGGCAGGTTGATCACTTTGAACCTCTTCAATCATGGTGGGGCAAGGATTTGGCCTCACTAGGATAGACTCATATTTCAGATATGCATTTGAGTTTCTTCCCTTCAATACTTCTGGTTGCCACCACCATGTAAGAACTTATAAAGTGCTTTGTTTACCAGCATGTTATTCCCATACTATTATTTCATATCAAGAAACTCTTGTCATGGCAAAAGTATACCAGTGAGCTTATGCTTATGGAGTTCAGTAGTCTTACCATGACCCTGAACCTACAGAAGGATATGGCCTAATGGACAGTAGAATAGCTTACTAAAGACTCAGTTGTGATCTTAGTTGAGCTTATGGGAGACTCAATTCTGATGCTACCCTGAAAGAATCAATATTATCTTACGGAAGGCAGAATATGTTTTGATTCAACAATAAATATATGGGGCTATTTCTCCCATAACCAGAATGTCCAAATCTGAAAATTAAGTGGTGGAAGTGGGAGTGACTGACCTTTAATTATCCTCCCTCAGAGTCCTTGCTTCCCTCCCCCTCACTTTTGAGCTCCTCTGGTTTGGAAGTTTTCAGTCCTAAGAGAGGAATGCTTCCACCTGGGAAAAAAATCAAAGGTTCCATTGAATTGGAAGTTGATGCTAGTGTCTGGGTGATTTCTCCTGATGACCACAGGGAAATCGTGTTCCTGCTATTTCCCTGGGGGTAGGGAAGACCGGAAAACAGGTGTCCTTTGTCCTGTCCTATCTCTGGTGTCCTGTGTCCTGTGTCCTGTCTCTGGTGTCCTGTCCGGCTCCACAGATAAGAGCTGCTGAAGGGAGAGTGCAAGGCCGGAGCTGGGGAGAGGTATTGTATTCCTTGTACGCTCCCTGCTCCCGTCAGCTGCCCCCCAGCAGCACTTTTTTGATTCAGAAGTAGTTGGTTCCCCCAGAAGCACAGCTGATTCTAGTTTGCGATTTTTCCGGACTGCTGGAATCTCATGGCCTCGCAGCACCCAGTGAGAGGCACCAGTACTGGCTGGGCTATGCTGCCTCCTTCCAGGTCTGGTCCTGTCTCCGCGGGGCACCTCCTCCAGCTGCCAGCCTGGCAGCACCTCTGTCCTCAGAGCTCTGAATTCTAGACCCGTGGGGCACAGTAGCATTTGGGCAGGATGCTTGCCTCAGTGTTCTGATCTCTGCTCCGCAGGATAGTATTTTTTTGCCCTTTCTTTTCATAATTTCTTAGCTGATGTTCATTTAAATAAATATTGATGTCAAGGTTTAGCATGGAGGCCCACAGGGAGAAAGGAAGAGGCTGAGGTGAAGTAGAAAGCATTGCTTCTGGAGCGAGCCCAAATCTCTGGCAGGCCTGACGGGAGCTCCAGGGTCCTTTAAGCTTTGAAAGGAGGGGTCTGATTCGATTGATTCGGTTTCCTCTCCCTTTCATTCATCTCAGTTACTTGAAGCAGATACTCACTGATAAGGGACTCAAGCCACCTTGTTAGTCAATACTAGGGATTCGTGGATAAGTAACAGCCCAACTCTGAACCCGAGTGATCTGGCAGGAACATACTTTTCACACGCAAGATTCAGGAAAGACGGTACATGCAACGGACCCGTTAAGGTTGTCACACATCGGCAAATAGGAAGTGCTGACGTGTACGCAGCACCCTGATGTATAGTCGCCCCCCCTTTCCGCGATTCTGCTTTCCATGGTTTCGGTTAGCAGCGATCAACCACGGTCTGAAAATATTAAATAGAAAATTCCAGAAATAAACAGTTTATAAGTTTTAAATTGCATGCTGTTCTGAATACTCACTTAATTCCATCATTCAGGCTGTGGGTCGTCTCACGTCATCACAAGGAGGCTGAGAGCAGTATGAGATATTTTGAGAAAGAAACCACATTCATATACTTTTATTGCAGTGTAGTTATCATTGTTCTCTTTTATTACTAGTTATTGTTGTTAATCTCTTACTGTGCCTAATTTATCAATTAAACTTTATGATAGGTATGTATGTATAGGAAAACACATTGTGTATATATAGGGTTTGGTACTCTGGTTTCAGGCATTCACTGGGGGTCTTAGAACACACCCTGCAGATAAGTGGGGGTGGGGCTACTATACTGAAAACTGCACAGGTCTGTTTAAAAGCTAGAGGCAACCCGCTGGGGAGTGTTCCAGATATCAACAATACCGGGAGACCATTTGCTGAATCGCCAACGGGTCTTGGCACAATTCAATGGAAAATTTGTGAATTGTTTTACATGAAGACAAACATATATATTATAAAGTGCAAAAAATGCAATTTCTCAAAAAGGTAAGCCAGATTACTTCAGACTATCCCCTATGGCCCTCAGGACGTAGATTTACTCTCCTCCTCCATGAAGGCACTTCAGCAGGACACCACCCAGACATGTGTCACAAGGAGGTGCCCGAGAGACGTGCAATTACCATGGGCGCTGCGAAAAGGCTTTCTCGTGGGTGTGGTGTTTTCCATGAGCCCTGGTGAGCTGCACAGTTTTTAAACCCTCATTTTAAAACGGAAACGACTCCAGAGCTTCCATCAGGCCTGCCAGTAGGTGAGGCTTATTCCAGAAGCGATGTTTTCTCCTTTTCTATTTGGAAATCGACAGGGAGGGTGTCCTAGGTGAAGCAAAGAGCATAAGCAAAACCACAAAGTAGGAGAGCTATGGGCACATGTGTAGAATTTCAAGTAAGCAGCAGAAGTGGCTAAAGATTAGCATGCACTCAAGAAAGGAAAGGGCTAAGTATGGTTATATTGTGGAACGCAAAGAAATAGGCCAAGTATTGTGCTGTGTTCTGGGTTTGAGTGCCCGCACAGGGACTGGAATGTTGGCCAGGTGCAGGCCAGGGGTCACGGATACACGGACACACGCAAGAGCAGGCAGGGTGTGCGCCCAGAGCTGTCTTTCCTCCTCGTCTCTTCCTCTTCCTGTTTCCTTCTGTTCCTTCGCTCCATCACTTTACATCCATCTTCTATAACTAATGGTCAGGGAGTTTATAGTTAAGGAGGTCAGGTACGAACTGATTTAAAGCTGCCACCACTCATTCTTATGAAGTGCAATTTGTGGCCTGGGAGCAGATTAACGCCTTAAACTGGGGGAAATTCTGGAGCACAAACTACTTTTTACAGGATACTAACTATACTTGATGCCAGTTTTCCACAGCCAACGACTTTCTGGCCACTGCTGTTTTTGGTGGAAGGAGAATGAAGGCGTATATTTTTAAGTTGCTATAATAAGTTTAAGGAGAAAAACGGGGAGTACTCTATGTTTTATATTATTTACATTTGTTTTCTTTAGAATTCATTTAAAATGTAGCACTAGTTGTTCCTGGAAAGCGATATGATATACTTTCTTTAACAGATGTCCTTTCTCTTTCTGTCACTTCTTCAATGGAAAGTAAAATATATAGATATGGCTTTATCTTTAAAGGCAAACATTCTTTTTTTTTTTCCCCTGAATGTAGTATGTTTTCATGCTATTAACACTGAATGGCTTTTTATCCCATATATACCCCTGGAAAATGTGCTGAAAACTTCCCTAGAATATTCTGTGTAACATTAGGTCATTTAATACTTTTAGATAAAAGAACAAGATAGAACCAGCTCTGTTTGCCATCACTGGGTTGAAATGTCTTTCGATTCTTCACTTTAACAAGGCGTTGCTCCTGGTGGACCAGATGCTGATAAGACTGGCTCATCAGCGCTTTGCCCGCACATCCTGGGCTAGACCTGAGGTTGCCCTGACTTCTTCTTGCAGAATGAGCATTGGACTCCAGGGATCAGCAGAGGGCACTCTGATGCAGCCATGGTGTGGCAATGCCATCTGAGTGTATGCATGTGTCCAAACTCATCGAGAAGTAAACAGCACATGGGCAATTTTTTATATGTCAATTATAACCTCAATAAAGATTTTTTATACAATAATTTGAGGAGTTACTAGGCTCATACTGAATCAGCAGAGTGAGGCTCTGAGGTGGTGGAACAGGTGAGGACAACCAGACCACTTTGTACCAGCCCTTAAGTCGGAGGAAGCCTGACATTTAGGCTGCTATTAGAAAGCAAGTTTATACAGAGGAGCGGGATCAGACTTTGTCACAAAGTCACCTTTGTCTTCAAATCTTACCTGCTAGATTCTTCGCTAAGAGCCATATTATTATCAATTCTAGAAGTGTTATATATCACTCTAGAAGTGTTCTGTATCACACTCATAGCTACTCAAAGAGATGGTGAGCCAGGCTTACAAGGAAGAAAAAGCTTTGCACTCTTTGGACCATTTTTCCTTCCTTTAAATACATACACTTCCATTCCTACTACAATATTTTACTATTGTTAAATTACACACCAAATCTCTTTCATTTAAATCATATTTAACCCATACCTCAAAAAAACAATCTCTAACAGACAATGAATGGTGTAAGGGTTTTTGTTTCTTGGCTGGTGTCATGAACCAAAACCCAGTGTCCACTGCCAGTGTAACAGCAATGTCTGCACGTCTTCCCTGTAACTGCATCATGTCTAATGATGTCTATTACTCTCCTTCCTCAGCCCTGGGGGATAAACCATGTTTTATCTAAATTAATCATTTCTCTTTATTGGTGATTGGCCAATTGGCAGTCATGCGAGCCAGTTCTGCCCAGTGATATGTAGGAGAAGTCTGTTTGGGGGTAGTTGTGGGTATTTCCAATGGCGAAATAATTTTGCCTCTCTCCCTGCCTCTGCATGAGAGGGTTTTCTGAGGACTGATGTCTACTGCTATTGGCAGACATCTTAAGACCACACAATGACAGACACGGGGAACTTTGTCTCTGTCATAAAAATGAAGCAGAGAATGTAGGGAAAACCCCCTATGTCCTCCCCAGCATCCCTGAAAGCTGAACCAATGTGAACAACTAACTGGTACCTCTAGACTTTTTGATGTACATTAAAAAATAAGTCCCAATAATTTGCTGAAATCATGATTAGTTGGGATTTTCTGCTACTTAATTCTGAAATCACTTTTAACCAATAGAAAATTGTTTCAGTCAGGAAAGAGGGAAGAGGGTGTGTTTTTACTGGTGTGGAAGATAGCATTTTATTGCTGCTGCTGCCGCTGCTGCTGCCGCTGCCGCCGCTGTGAAGTGTAAGCACAGAAGGGCATGTGTTGGGCAGACGAGGAGACGGCTGTGGGGAAGTCTGCCCTACTTTCTTTCTTTTTACTCCAAATACCGTATAAACATTCTCTATTTTTTGGAGAATTTCCCACTCAAGTCTCTGTATCATAGAACCCAGAGCTTCGCTCTCTTGGCCTCCCCTGTGACTTGCGTTCAGGCATGAGCCTTGGATTGTTTCCAACTGGAGGCATCCACGTGACAATATGATGGCAAGGCATTGCTGTGGAGGAGACGCTTGTAGAATTTGCTCCATCGAGGGTGGTGGTCAAGGTCCCCAGCCTTCAGAGGCACCAGGGACACCCAGCACTAGGCCACCATCAGCCATGTAAGCAGCTTTGAATAATGCAGACAAGGTTCTCAGTGACGCAGCCCAGAAAACATTTGGAAAGATTCCTAATGTTAATAAATTTATTTTATGCTGAAAAGAGCTGAAACTAATTCCAAACACCCAGACTGATATTTCATTGTGTTAACAATTTAGACATGCTTGATTTATTACTTCATTGTCTTAAGCCAAAATTTGCCTTCAGGTCCTAACTGAACTAATAGACAACTAATCCCAACCACATCTGAGGTTGAATGGAATCGCAAAACCTGACAGCTGTCCTGGCCCCATTGGCTTTCTTGGAGAATCTGAAAGTCACATTGATTCATACTCCATATCTTGGCATGTCAAATTTCAAGGCACTTTTGGAGATGAACATTGAGTATTGCATGGTAAATGCTGGCACCTCTTGGTGCGGCTTTGTGTTTCCTTAACCTACCGATTAGGTAGGGTAGTCATTCTTAGCATTTTGGTCTCAGCACTCCCTCACTGTTAAAAATGATCAGTGACCCTACCAAGCTCCGGTTATATAGATAATACCTATTGATATTTTCTGCATTTGAAGTACTGAGATCAAATAATCAAATAACTTCCTAGCTTTATTATGAAAATGGTTTTTTGTAATATTCTGCTGATCCTCTGAAAGGAAACACTGGATTGCTCTATGAAAACCATGAAATTAGGTCTTTACTGAACACTTGTTGTGTGCACAATATCTGAATCTACAGTAAATTTGGAAGTTCAACTGAGGGCAAGAGCACAGCCATGGGAATGAGATGGCTACGCTGGCAGAAGAGGAAACCAGCTGGGCTGAGCCCTCCGAGGGTCTAGGGAAATAGTGAGACGACTTGCCCATGTAATCTAAATTTATTGTAAGTGCCTCTGGGCAGTGCTCTCTGTTCAGGGGTTATGCTACATAAGAACTATGAGAAAAAAGTCTTTTGTTTCAAAAAAGAATAATAACCTTGGAAGAATTAGTATTTTTTAAAGGTAAAGTTGGTTTCAAGTGATACAAGGTGTGGTATACGTGGTAAGTGACTGTCAGGTCCCAGCAGGAAAGGGAATGGTGATTTCCTTCTCTGAACTCTGGTAAAGAGTAAAGAGATAAGCTAATTGAGACTATGTCTCTTTGCCATTTAGTTCATGTGGAACCAAGTGGATTATTTCTGTTTATTGTTAAAGAAGAGTGAAACTCTCCACCCCAGTGTTCCTCACACTTTCTGGGAAAACTCGGGCATGTACCACACCATTTAAGTGAGGATCTCTTCTGCTGAGAGAAGCCCTTCCCACACTTCCTGGAGGGGCTCCAGGCTCAGCCAAGTGCCAGGTGACTCACGGCCACTTCCTGGGCCTCGTGCCTTCCAGCTCGTAACAGCATAATGCAGAGAGGAGACGAGACTGGAAACCATCCTCTCCTCTCAGAGAGGAAATGCTACGGGCTCACATCCAAGTACGTGTCTTTAGGTCAAGTGGAACCTACAGATTGCGGGGAAGGTTCAGTGGTTCAGGCAATAAACACAGTTGTAGCTTTTATGGGTCACTTTCTGGGAGGAAGTGAAATTATGGCCAGTCACGTAGGATATATGTATACAATAGGATGCATGTACACATGGATGGTGATAAGTATATACATTTTATTTTAAAAAATAATGAAGACTAAAAACATAAGTAAAAGAGGGTAAATAACAACTCAATACAGAAAGCACTGGAATGTAAATACATCAATGTCCAGAATCAACAGTTGTTAACATTTTGTCCTATTTTGGCTAATTAAAAAAAATTATTTTTGCCATGCAATAACGCAAAGGTTAGTTTCCTTTGCACCCAGCTCGTGGACCATCGGCCATCACACAACCCCGGGGGTAACAATCGGTATGCATGTAGCCACCCCTGACTTTCCACTGCTTTTTTAATTTTCCCTTGGTTTCTGAATCGTCTGCACACCCGACTCTCCATCCACCTTTCTTTCAAGATCCATGGTAGCTGGCCTCTTCTCCATGCTGTTCTGTTGTTCCTCCTGCATGGCTCATCTCCTGGAGTTGGGTGTGAAGCCGCTTGTCTCATTTGCATCAGTATCTCCAACATCTTGTAGAACCCCATACAGGACACTGACTGAAGCACTGAGAAGGGGAATGGAGTGGGTTGAGAGAAGCACAGGGGTCCCCACATACATCTGGTATTTCCTCACCCATTGTAGTCCCGGCTTGTGTGTTGTCCCTCACCTCACCTCCTCATCGCCTCAGCAACAGGCATAAACAACCTATCCTGTCCCTTGCTGGCACATTTCCATTGGGTTAGACTGTGTTCACTGTGCCAACAGCTAACACTGGCACCCAGCCCCTTGGGGAGCGGCCCTCAGCTCCCTAAACCACATCTGACAAACATGGCAAGGCCAATACCTTGCCTTTTCTTCACCAAATCTGGCCATATAATACCAACCTGTTTCTTCCAGAGAATGAGAGAGGTGTGCCTTCAGAAAAAAAGAGTAGGGATTTTTTTTCCTCCTTATTTTATCTCTTCATATGCATTTCTTTTCTACACTATAATCAAATCCTGTTAAAACATGAATGACAGCACGGCACACAGGCATTTTGTCATGTTGTACTTTCCTCCATGCAGGCATATACATGTACATTTAGAAGCTACCTGAGACCTGTCCACATGCACACACATGCACACACTCACACACAGGGCACATGTGCTCCGCACTAAAAAACAAGGGGAGAAACTCTGGCAATCACTCTTTTTGCAAGTGTGAAGGATTAGAAACAATTTCTCTTTGTCTTTGCTCTAAAGAAGAGCAAAAGCAAAGAGGCCAGGCAAAAAATAGAAAAGAATGATTTGCTAAAATTAAGCTCCTCAAGGACCAGAAATCCTTGCACGTTTTGTTTTCTGATGTATTTCAAGAGCATGAAGTAGCCTCTGAGATGGAATAAGTGCCTAGTATCTGAAGAGAAAAAAGAGTAAGTCAACGAATGAATGACGTCAAGTGCAACACTGCGGTAGATGGGCATGCTGTCACCTCTTGGCATACTACGCTTAGAGACTCAATCTACACGGTAAGGTGAGCCCAGGTTAGGCAACCTACTCATCAGCCATGTATTTGCCCACTGGGCTTGCATAATATTTATTCTAGAGAGCAGGGTGCGGTCAGGAGTGAGGAAACAGGGACGAGAGTAATGGGACAGAGGCAAGATTGGAAAGTTAGATGGGGAAAAAGAGCCAAAATAAAGAAGTTGTAAAGACTGAAACTTTGTCAGAGAGTGGAAAAGTTTTAATGGTAGCAAAAAATGCTGATTTGAAAGGTCCATTCCCAGCCATAACAACAAATAAATTATATTGCTAAAAATTGTTAGGATTTATGACATTCTTATTTTTTAAAGATTTTTAATTTATTTTTAGAGAGGGGGGAGGGAGGGAGAAAGAGAGGGAGAGAAACATCAATGCGTGGTTGCCTCTTGTGCACCCCCTATTGGGGTTCTGGCCCACAACCCGGGTATGTGCCCTGACTGGGAATCGAACTGGCAACCCTTTGGTTTGCAGGCCAGCACTCAATCCACTGAGTCACAGCAGCCAGGGCCCATTCTTATTTTTTTCAGTGAACATTACATCATTGTTCAAGAGCATGAAGTATAGATAAATCTACATGTCTGTATAGATAAATAATTTTTTTAAAATGTACATAAAAACTACTGAAAAATGTATATACTTTAGAGACATTTAGCAGAATTCACCTGGAATTAGAAATTAGCTTAATTGAAAGTAGAAATTCAGCACATAGTAGTAGACAAAAGAAAATCCCTACAGAACTTGCTACTTTATATAACTGATTAAATTTCATTGTAACCCCTTGTACCTCTGGATTGGGGGGAAGGGTGCAAAATCACCAAATAAAATTTCCCAGTCCTTTCCACATTAGCTTAGGCTATTGAACATTAGCGAAAACGTGTGTTCAAATGTTTGACTAAGCTGGTTTCTTTCATCTCAGCAGTTCTATACACTCCCTCTTCCTTTCCAAGATGCCACGTGGGAAAAGGAAAAGCCTTCTGTGTTGCCAGATCTGCCCCTCCAACCCCTTCCACCTGCCCCCAACCCCACCACATGCTGTAAGTCGTGGCAACTTTCCCTGGGCTAGGGCGCAGCTGCCACTCTGCCACGGGTCGGTCCCTGCTCGCTCTGCCACAGTTGCTCCACAGCCAGCCTGATGGCACTAGACTTTCAGCCCCCTCCTTTGTTCCCCTCAGGAAGGAGATAGAAACTTCCAGAGCTCTCCAAACATCATTCAACCATGGAAAACTGTGAGCTGTCACTGGCCTCTCCTTCTGCCTAAATGTTACCATACAATCACCCCTCCACTGTGGTCCAAAGTTTAAGGAGGTTCATTAATAGTCTATTTCGGGGTTTTAAAAAAAGATAATCACTTTCTAATTAGTTTAGGGGGGGAAATAGGTAAATTCGGAGCTGCTGGCAGTTGAATTGCCTCAAATTTTGATCAAGTATATCCCAGCACACATAAAATCTGGCACACAGTAGGTCCTCAGTAAGTATATGAGAATCAGGGAATGAGAGATCTTGACTGAACACTTAGCCAACAATGAGGAGAGCAAAAGGGGGAGATGGACAAACTGACTGATCCCGAGTAACCCCTTGATCTGGCAGTCAGTAAAGCCAGTCTTTATCCCTGGACTTTGCACTCATGAGCGTCTGTCATTTGCAGCTGAGTGATTAATAAAAGACACAACCATAATAACTTACACTAATAAATGTGAAATCTATATTAAAGTCATGATTTACAAGAAAAATATAATTTCTTGAGAAGAGACAGAAAACCAATTCATTTAGTAACCACAGGAAAAAATCAAACAGGTGAAAATCACCATATAATGAAGACTTTACACAAGACTTTTTTCCCCATTTGATTAGTCAAATTGTTAAAAAATGTCAAGGGTAGATGATGCCATGAAGCAGACAAATGCACTAGTTTCGCCTTACTTACAAGCAGTTCTATCCCAGGAATAAAAATGATTCA